>JAOWBL010069399.1:0-20256 GCA_028564865.1 Zenarchopterus dispar
ATATATATATATATATATATATATATATATATATCATAATTGGGATGTCAGCTGAAACACATTAATCACTTCGATATTTTCCCTGAGTGGGATTCTTACCTGTTCGCCAAGTTAAATCAGGTAGCTCCAGTTTTTTTGGGGCATGTGATGTAAAAAATAAATAAATGAATCTCTATAACAACTGCAGTGATTATCAGTCCTAGTAGATATTTGCTCTTCATTGGTTCGATGGGTAAAAATGAGCCTATAGTGAGTTAGTATAGTCAGACACAATAATGAGGCACTTCCAACCCCAGCAAAACCTCCCAGGGCAAGAGGAAAAATAAGATTAAACATTCACCCTTTCCCAAATAACATGTGTATTGCTTTTCAACAATATCAATAACAATGTTTTGTCTTATCAATTAAACTGCTAGTGGTTCACTCAATCCCAAAGAGGAAGTCAAAACTGCTCTCTCGGCCTCACTCTACTCTACTGATTGCAGTCATGTAGTTTTCCCTTTAAAATATTCCAGGGTCGAACCAACTATATTATTAGATGGTTCGGGTGTAAACTTTGATTTTGGACTGAGATGACATGAATCGCAGCAGTAGTGAATGAAAGGGGAACATGCTTCTGCAGCAAAATGGCAATTAATAGTAGCACTTGGGGCAATCGACCTACATCAAAATAAATTGCTATTTTAAGGCTCTGACAAGACTCAAAAAATATTACTTCACTCACGTCTAGTATATGAGTGAAGTGGATAGAGTCCCTACAGGCAAACCAGTCATTTTAACTTTGTAATTGTACTGAAATTGTTTAAAAAGAGCTGTTTTACAGGCAGTACCTTGCTTCCAGTTGTCACCATCTTGTTATAAATCCATACAAGTCATCTATCTTTAGATGCCAAAGAAAGAGAGTTCATTGCATCTGCTTTTATAGAAATGAATCACTACTTAGATATTTATGACAATAAAAGGGAACGTTAACATGGAGTCGTGTAAAACCGTCCCATGAAACAGATCTTCTGCAGGGACCTATAGAGACTTATAACTAGACAGTGATGAGCAGGAGATGTGCGATAAGGTAATGCCTGTACAGAAATTCCTGTTTATACACTTAAAAAGTTAAAATTACTTCAGTTTTGATATAAATTGTTGCCCCAAATTTAATCATTATTTGCCATTGTGTTACAAACTTTCCATTCACATCATCAAATAGACTTCTGAGTTGTTTTATATCTCCAATTTATTCCTTTAAATCTGTGAAACAGAAAACAGTATTAAGCGCCACAACTTTTTAGTGTTTCACTAGAAAGTGGGATCTACCTTGTGAAGGATACTTTCAGCAGTTTTGTAAAATAAATAAATACATAAAAGGGAAAAAGGCCTCATTAAATAAAAAAAGGCTGAGCTGGAAGTTTTAATAAGGTTATGATTCTACTTTACTAGAGATTTTTACGAGATTCTGCAGTGACAGTGAGCACGAATCATTTGGCAGGTGACCAGAATATTTTTCTTTTCTACTTGACTGGCCATGACTGGTGACGGGCTGATTAGTTTTTATACCCAATCCTGTGCTGGTTAAATTTAGAGCGTGAGCTTAGCATCGCGCACAATAAGACGGAGCAACACTACACATGAACACATTGTCACTGTGAATGTTCCTTTCTGGAACTGATGCGAGCTCGCAATTTGTGAGACCTTTGAGGCTAAAATGAGCTGCAGAGGGGGAAAAAAAAGAAAACCATGAAAACATTTGGAGCAACAAACTTTATCAAACATGAAACAACACAGAAAGAAATCACGAGGCACATTATCCAATATGTGCTTTTAGAAGACCATCTTCAGAACATTGCGCTTTCATCAGTATAATCTTTGCAAAGCTGTTATAAAAATGTGGCTCATTGCAAATGCATCCCGTTCTCCGTGCAATGCAAATGGCTTCTTCTCACTTCTTACAAAGATCCGCTCTACATCTTTCCTTCATCTGATGTTTTCCTTTTGAAGTCGAAAAAAGTGGTAGGATGTAAGTTAATTATCCAAGCATGTGACAAAGTTTGTGAGCACTCCTCTACCCACTGATTGTCCCCTTACTCATATTACATATTACACCCTGCTTTTATTTACAGTAGCTATGCTCATTTTCTTCAATTTAGCCCTGTCAGTGAAATATAGCTTCACTCTTCTATTCCAGGTTTGTTTGTGTTAGGATCATAAACTTAAAAAAATGTGATCAATGTGAAGATACTCAGCTTTAATTTAAGAAATGGCGGAAATACATAAAACGTACTTGGCTAAAATGTTCTTGGGCAGTAACTAGAATATTTAATTTCTTTCCTCTCAAAGAGTCTTGAACTGCTTCCTCATTATTTTTAGGGTCATTATCCATCTGCACTGTGGAACCAAACCCTTAGTTTTTCAGCATTTGTCTGAATGTGAGCAGAGAGTATGGCCCTATACACCTCTGAATTCATCTTGCTGCTTCTTTCATCAGAAACATCATAAACACCAGTGAGCTCACCATATCGGGAGCCAGACATGCCCATACCATAATAGTGCCTCCAACCACTTTGACACTTGATGTGGAATGCTTTAGATCATGAGCTGCTCCAGTTATTCTGATGCATATAATCTTGGATTTATCTGTCCAAGGAATCTGATCACAGATCATGTTTTTTTCCTAAAGTGGCTTTCCTGTACTTGAAAGTTACCCGTGTTTTCTGTCTTGTTGTAAACCTTCTGTATTTACTTTCATTTAGGTGTCTCTTAATTGTAGATTTTGAACATAATACACCTTCCTTCTCTAAACTGTTTGGTTTATGCTGATGCTGTGAAACGGTTTCATCACAGATAAGATACTGCCATCTTCCACTTTAGTTGTCTTTTCACAGCCTTCCATACCTTTAAGTATCAGCACCTTTCACCAGAGCTTTTTTTTTTTTAAAGAATATACCCAACAGTTGATTTGACCATAACTTGGGTTTTTGCCACCTCTCTTACAGATGTTTTCCAACCTAATTCTGGACTCCTTCACTTACACTAATATCCTCCATATTAGTAGATCCAGTGAAACATCTGCCAAATGTTAAATTGATCCCTGAAGTCAACACCAGAGCTTTTATCTGCAACCAGGAAATAATACCATACTGACAAATTTACTTCTTTTCAGTCATCTGTTAAAGTGATTTTGCTTAAACTGATTTTAATTTCAATATGTTAAATGCTAGTCTAGAAATTTAGATTTGCTGTTGGCAAATTTGAATTTGCTTTGCAAGTACATCTTTCTAAATTTTAGGCAGATCTACCAGGCTAGTTTAATGCCATATTTTTGTGAAACATCTTAAAGTTGGGAATAATTGTTATATTTCATATCCACCATGGTAGCGCATAAAAGGAAAATCATGAAAAATGTCATTATCCATTTAAATCTGGAGCTAATTGTATTTGTGGTTTAAAACAAACATTAAGACATGAGTTAGTTTCACCTACTTTTAGTGGTTTGTGGGTGTGGATGTTGTAAAGTTTGTTTGTTTGTTTAGATTTACCAACTGTTTGTTCCTTTCTTCTGACCAAAGATGCAGAACTAGTGTTCAGAAGGAACCAGTCCAGCATTTTCTCACTCTTAAGGTACTGGTGATGTCACAGCTATGAACTATGGTGGACACGAAAATGTGCTTCCAGGATGGAGGAATTTGTTAGAACTTTTAAATTTAAATCATTCTTTATGCTTTTAATAATTTATTTGGTCTCCACAATTGAAATAGAGAAAAATGTGAATAAATCTTCCCCTCTAAGAAGTTTATAAGCCGATTGAGTCCCTCCTTGACACTAGAGTTACGCTGCATTACAAATCACAACCTTTTCACAATTACTTCTTTTTTTAGTAAGGTATTGTGTCACTATGGCAAGACATCTAGTTTTCCTATGTTACATGAAAACACATCTTCAGAACTCAGACTTCAGAGACACAGTAACCTGATTTTAATGCACATCCACTGTACATCGAACAGTCAAAAATGAATACATGGAGCATGTGAGATAAGATTTTGCTGTGGTTCAACAGATTCTTGTAACACGAATATCAAAATAAATAACAAAACATGAAACTGTAAGATATTAATATTCTTGTATAGTGTAAAGTAAAAAAAAATTTTTTTTTAATTAAAAATTGCACTGATTATCAAAATACAGAGCCACTTGGTTTGAGATTTACTGTATACACAAAAGACTCCAACAGATATGAACACAGCGGCATTTATCTACTTTAAACTTCTACATTAGTGTTCCATGTTTTTCCTTGAAATTTCTTATCATTGCCTTACAATACTCTTATATGTTATGCTAAAAAATACATATTTACTTGTAGAGAATTTGAAAACTTAAAAATAAAAACAAAGATGATAGAATAACATGAGCAAAAAGTTATTTAAGAATATAGTAGGAATTACATTTTTCAATTTTCATTTTATCTACTTTTATCATATTCTCTCTAAAATATCTGATAATAAATCAGCCGTTTATTATTTGGTTATACGTTGTAACATAAATCTTTATTTAGCAGAAACTCATTATTTTCTAACATCTTGCTAGTTACCCGTAAAAAAAAAAAAAGAGTAACTTTTAGACTGCCATATAGTGAAAAATGACTATTATCTTGTGTCTTATTTGCACTGGACTACAATTATCTCTGGACCTGCAGTAATTCTAAAATTACACCCGGACATCTGTACTTAGTTCCGCTTATTCGAGCTGGATAAGCGAAGTCTGTTTCACCATAATTTACCGACAGTGATACTGGAAGTGACGTGGAGGTCTCACATTTTTATGACCTTTTATTAATCATTAAATTTCAATATTACTTTAAAAGCATTTGGTCAGACACTCAATAGTTAGATTTCAGTGACTAGCTGTCACATTTTGAGAAGTGACAGAATCGGAAACTTGCATGTTGGCCTACGCTTTAGGTTACTATGGTAACAGTAAACTTAACGGTAAGCGTAACCGGAGGTTTTGTTGAAGCCCTAAAGATTTTGTGCTGTCAGAGGGGCTTTGAGCTTGATAAAAGATTTAAAAAAAAAAAAAAAAAAAAATTTTTATTGCGTGATGCAGCCACATGTTCCTTCATCTCATTGTCGCTCTTTTGCTCATCCGCATTTCTTGACCATTTCTGAATTCCCAAGAAAGCATTTTGAAAAATGTTATAAAATAATTTTAATATGTCTCTGTGTGAGGCTTAATATTGATTAATTTCCATTTCATTATAAGTTTATCATCTAAAACTATCAGATCATGACACTATATGGGATGGATATAGACTGAAGTTATAATATCACACTATGTACCGCAAATGCCACAATTATTCTGGCAAAGAAGCAGAAAGAGGATTTTCTTTTTTTTTTAAGATTTGGGCTGGCACATCATATAATCACTGATGTGTGTTCGGACAGGATTAAAATTATCTCATGACCTCTGTGCTTGCTGAAATAGGGTAGGTAATTTGCGGTGGAGTTTTAACTTTACAAATCACAGACATGGGGCATTCAGACAGGATTAAAAACAGAGACGTCCTCTGTGATTACTACAAATTACCACAGGTCCCCAGATAATTTTAAGCCCATGCCAAAGGGACATTAATCTACAACATTTCCCTCTTTAAGTTCATGACTTTTCCTTACAAAGGACCATCTGATCCTCATCTCTGTTGGAAAGAATGATTAACATCTGGTACAGAATCTATTTTCATATAACTCAACATTAAACATGGAGACTTTAATTACTGCAAGAGACTTCCTATCATAGGATGAATATACTTGTCCAGTTGGTAGATGCATACAAAACTAGTTAAAAGATGACAAATATCCTGTAAAGTATTGGTAAGTAATCCATTAAGCAAATATATTATTGTAAGTTATGTTTTTTTCTCTTTCTGTGACATCAGATGCTGGTACCAATTTTTCATGATAAACAAAACAAAAAAAAACAAAACAAAACAAAAAAGTTTTTTAGGTCATGGCGAACTTGTACCACCTGTCTGGTTTACAACAGTAATCAAAGAGGGAAGTGAGACCTAGGCCTGCTGACTTGCTCCTCTTGGTCGTCTTTCTTTCTGCCGGTAGTGGAACAGGCTGGTAGTGTCGAGCTCACCTGAGTAACGGATAGCTTCAGCAAACAGCTTCACCACCTAACAAACAAGAAAAAAAATAAATAAATAACAGAATTCAAGCAATTAAGACACAGTCTAGAAACTGCAATGGCAGCATGACTTTAACTGACCTGGTAATTGGTGATGAGGGGAACGCCGTGGTCAACAGCCATTCTACGGATGAGGAAGTTGTCCTTCACGTGGCGTGTGTTGTTATTGGGCAAGTTCACCACCAGGTCGATATGTCCCTCACTAATCAACCTATCAACAAACAGAAACAGTGTCAGAGATGGTGTAAAGTCTGTCCCACTCGTAATTGTGCCAGAGGTGAGGTACAGACCAGTTAGGCAAACTAAGGTCTGAAGGTTGTACTTTGATTGTTAAAATATGATAGCTTCCTATATTATACATTGATGTCTGATATTGAAGTTAAAGTGTTTATAATTTAGATATTAAACACACTCCTAATCTGTCTTTAACAATTTTCCAATTAATAGTTTTTTGTACCTACATGAATACATTAGGTAATTTTATTTACTTTTTTATTTATTGTACCTATTTTTCTAGAATCTTTTTTAGTATACAATTAACAAAAACACAGGAGTTAAAGCTATTTTGACTTATAGATAAAAAAGGTTTCTTCTTCAAGAGAAACATCTCTTAGAAATTGCACTATTAATCATGTCTCACAAAGATTTCAGAAGGTTTTTTAGAAGAATTTTTTTAATCATATGAAGGCTTCAGTGTAGTATTTATACTAAAGTTATAATTAGGGGTTGTAGAATATTTAAAACAAATTGCTGTGGATGTAAAGTTGTCAGTTGAGTCTTTTTTCCCAGTTTTTAAAAAGATGGGTGATTATTAATATTTTTGTATATTTTTGAGACTTCCTTTGAGTTATTTTGGGTTTTAGTTTCTCAGTGCAGGGAAGGGAGTTAAAATTTTATATTTGATATTTATATTTTTATTTTGAGAACCTTGTAATAAGTAGTAAATTGGTTTTCAAGGGTGGATGAAGTATGTCCTCAGTCCCTTAAAGGTCTGGATCTTGTAGAACCATATTGGTTGAGATGTCTCAGGAGCATCACATGGACATCAGGGGCAGTTTCTCCAGAATGGCAGACATGGTTGGTGGTTCCTCTTTTTAAGAAAGGGTTTGTTCCAGTATAGGGAAATCACACTCCTCAGCCTCTATGTGGAAGGATATTGGAGGAGAGTCTGATTGATAGTTGAACTTCAGATTCACGGGGAACAAACAGGGTTCTGCCTTGGCCATGGACCACTGGGCCACATCAGTTTCCTCATTAAGGAACTAGGGGCTATGATAGTTTGTCCAATTGTTCCACATGTGTTTTGTGGTTTTGGAAAAGGCATTTGGCAGTGTCCCTCAAGATATCCCATAGGTGGTGTCTCCAGGAGTGTGGGGTACTGAGTCTATTGTTGTGGGCCATACTGTACCTACACAAACAGGGTGGGACTCCGCCATGGCCATCCTCTGTCACCGATTCTGTTCATAACTATTATGGAGAAAATGTCTAGGGTCAGCAAAGAGATGTGGGACATCTGTTCAGATGACCACAGGGATTGCATATTTGTTTTTTGTAGATGATGCTCTCAGTTCGCAGCCAAGTTTGAAGTTATGGGAATGAGAATCAGCACTCTTAAACCATGATTCTCATTTTGAAAAGGTTGGAATGCCCAGGGTCAAGCATGAGGTGCTGCCTGAGATGAAGGAGATTAAGCATCTTGGGCTCTTGTTCACAACAAAGTAAAGAATGGACTAAGAGATTGACAGGTGAACTGGTGCAGCATCTGCAATAATGCAGTTTCTTTTATCAGTCTATTGGGGTGAAAAGAGAGTTAAACTAAAATGCAAGACTCTGTTTACCAGTCAATTTACAATTTACAACCAGTCAACTGACAAGAACTTTGGGAAGTGACTTAAAGAATGACATTGTGGATACAAACATCTGAAATGATTTGTGCTAACACAGGGCAGCAGGACTCTCTCTTGGGGATAAGTTCAGTCATTCAGGAGGAACTCAGAACAGAGTCACTGGTCCTCCCTATCAAGAGGAGCCACTTGATGTGGTGCATGAATGTGGTTAGGATGCCTCCTGGATGCTTCCCCAGTGATGTGTTTCTCCAACCAAGCAGGGGCCTTGCGGCAGACTGGATATTCCTCAGTATTAAATGGCCTCTGTATTCCTCTGGAAGGGCTTGAGAGGAGAAGGAGCTCTGGTGACACAAACTCCGGTAAGTTGAAGTTATGGCAAATAAGAGTGAAGTTTTTGGGGATATATTTTCACCATGCCATCAGAACTGCTGTTATACTGTAAAATGGCTTTGGAAAGAAAATTTTTGAACTGTAAAGGGCAGTTATGTCAAATGTCCATCATTACAAAAAAAAGTTTCTCATTTTTTTTGTGTCAAGTCACTTCATCATTGTCTCTCCTGATGTTTATCTTTAGTATGTTTGATCATGTCACACATGTTTATGAAAAACTCAAAGGAAATAAGACATGCTCATCACAAAATAAAATTCTTTTTCCATTCCTCTCCATACTCAGAGTTTGTCATCAAGTTATTCAGCTCATCTGTTTCCACTGGGAATCCAGATTTTGTTAAGGCACCCCCTGCCTGTATTTTCGAGTGAGCACATGAAAGGACACTGAGGTCTGGTGGGTTTTACTTGTATTCTCTCAGTGACATGCAACCTAAGTTTAATCTTTACTGTACCAGAAACAAATTAAAATCAGCTTCACTTTGGGTACATTTGTCAAACAGTTGGTTGAATTTTTTTTAAATTAATGCTAAAATGTAGTGGTCATATTTCTTCACTTTTGATGCTCACTACTTCTTTTTTTATCCCATTTAAGCCACTTTGTGGCAAGTGAAATGTCTCTGGAGCTCAGAGTCTGCTATATCTTCTTTGATCTTGTCTATACCTTACAGAGGTAATGAAAGGGCTACGGCTCTATGTCTCCGTGCAGTATGCTATGCTAATTAGACATCCAAATTTAGAACTGATCAGTCAAACTTCATCTTGCATATACGGTTCGCTTTCACAGTAAACCAGAGGGAGGTTTTAGCCTCAAAGCCACTGCAAGAACTCAAAGCACGGCTCAGCGTTCATTAAGAGAATCTGCAAACCTCTTTATACTGGGCAGTGTGGTTTCTTCATCTTTTTCATTGGGCCAGGCTACTGGAATGGCAGGTACATCATTGGCACACAACCAGGCAGAAGTGGCTTCAGTGGCATAGAGCTGGATGACAAATGAGGCGACATTACAACACAAACAGTTTTAAAAAAATATTTGAGAGACAGAAAGCCTTTTTAATCCTTTAATCAATTAAATTCAAAATAAAAGAATAAGCAATTCCAAGTTTCAAATAGACATCCAAGCTGCAGAATCTGAAATGAATGAACTTTCAACACTTACCTTGAAGCCTTCCTCTTTCAGCTGGTGTGCTGTAGCTAGAAAATGTGGTCGAAATGAATGCTGGAATTGGGCAAAAAGAGAGCTTTAGAGAAGTTAAATGTCTTAACATTTTGGGCAACAAACCAAATGCAGAGGATAATGTATTTCAATGTTTCTCTGTTCATAACATACATTATAATAAGATTTAAAAGAATAAAATGAAAAATAAACAGTTTTTAGCAAGTTACAGTACTGTGAAAATGTTGATGAAAAGAATGCTTTCAAAAATATTAAATCTGTCCGTTCATTTTTCATTACAGTTTCTAAAATGTAAAGTGAGTGAACAGAAGAAAAATCTCAATCAAATCACTTTTTGTTATGACCACCCTTGGCCTTCTAAGAGCATTGATTCTTTTAGGTTTACTTGCATACAATTTTAGAAGAAACTCTGTTTTAAAACCAGATCTTGTGCAAATAAATTCCTCCAGACTACGTGATGTTGAGATTCAGGCCCTGAGGGGGCCATACCATGTTTTCCAAGACTCGCTGTTAATAATAATCCCTGATGACGGTTGTTGTATGTTTGGGATTGTCGTCCCTCTGCAGAATAAATTTGGAGCCAATCAGGTCCCTTGATGGTTTTGCATCATGGATATGGATCCAACTGTGTTACTCAGCACTGAGGACACCATTAATCAAACCTGAACAATCTCCATCTCCATTTGCAGACACGCAGTCCCAAATCTGCTAGGAGCCTCCACCATGGTTCACTGTTGTCTCTATACACTCGTAACTGTACAAGTGCCCTTCGGAAAATAAACCCCTTTCTGCTGCAGTCAAATATTTTAAACTTTGATCACTCCAGAGTACCTCCAGCAATTTTCAGTATCCCAATTATTACATTAACATGCATGCTTAAGTCATTTGGCCTTGTTTTCAAATCAGAAGTTTGGGCTTTTTTGCTCCCATTTTTTTTTTTCAGACAGTATATGGGCGTAACAGGGTCGCAGTGCTGCACATATAGGAAAGGAAGCATAATGTGCCTTTCATCCTCTGTCCTAAGTTTCCTTGACCAACCGCGGGATCTATGGCACTTAGTGTTTCTTTTTTCTCTGTGCTTCTTCAGACGAGTTTGAACAGTACATCTTGACACTGCCGTGTACTTTGAAACCTTTGCCTGGGAGAGACCTTGCTGATGCAGTACAACTAACTTCTGTTCCCTCTCAAAGGCTTGAACCAAGGCCCAGATTTCCTTTTCTTTGTTCTTGAAGACTTCTCACCTTCCGTCCAGAAGGCTTGCTCAGTTCAAACTGACTGGTGGGGAATTTTGAGCTCATTAGTCACTGAAGTCATTTACATATGTGTCCTGTTGCTCTGCTCAGTCTTGCTATGTTGTGTAACCTGTGAGATTAAAGTATCTTCCTCAGTTAAGTTTGGCTGCTCCCCACCCCATTTTAAGCCTCCTGGACAGATGTTTCTGTTTCAGTTAATGACTGTGTTCCCACCTGTACATGACAGTGACGCTCATTAGCACCTGTTTGGTATAATTGGATAATCCTACATATGAATATGCTTCTACAAAAAAACCCTGACTTTCTGCAAGTTTACCCATAAAAACTGATGTTATATTGGAGGAAAAAATGGTCACTCCAAATACTGATTTTATTGAGAGTTTTCTTCCTCTGCATTGGTTAAATTGATAAGAAAAACAAAGGTTACATTTCTAAAAACATTCTTATTCTACAGCACCTACACACCTGCCTAAGCTTTTTCCACAGTACAATATATGTCATGTAAGAATGTGTTTTTAGTTTGACAATATAATATCATGATGTCAACTGAATGGTGAATGATGGATCATATCCAAGTACTTTGAAAATAAGACCTTTACATTCACTTTACTTTTGTTGCATTATTGTTGGGACAAGTAAAAGTTGAGCATGAGATTTATTTTATTTAAAAAAAAAAAAAAAAAGAAATTTTATTATCTGTCGATATATGCTCCTCACGTTCTTTAACATTTTCCCACTAACCAGATGTAGTCCCACCTCTAATTCTGGCTTTATTTGTAGATAATAATACAAATTAAGGGAAGAATTGGCCATGTCAGGATGTTAAGGCTGGGTTTTGTTGTTGTCTATAATTTACTGTGGAGCAGCATGTCTAAACCCTGACTGCTGCAGTGACTGTCCCTAATCAGACTATAAAAGATTTTGCATACAGGAAACTGTAAATCATAAATGTATTCTGTTAAATTGTGAGCTAAATGAACCTTCAAATCTCTGATTAATAATAATAATAATGATAACTGTCTATACTAATGGATTGAATACTTGGTAGGTATGATGCTAGCAGGTCTGCAAAACTGCTCCTCAGTGGTTTGACTTAATCTGACTTAATTGTGGTATAAAGTTGAAGAGGAGCACCAGTGAAAAGCAATTTCCAGAGCTCTCCAAAATTATAACTAGGTTCATGCAAGAACAGGCTCTCACTTGACATCCAAAACTTTAAAAGTGGCATCATTAGCACTCTTAAATTAGGACTATTGTGAGTAAAGTTCTCACTTTTTTGATTTTTCAATTTAATTATGCTGCCTCTTTTATGGAACATATTTTTTCCTTTCCCTTAAAAAAAGAGAAAAGAACAGTGATTGTATTATTATAGGTTATAATTTCCCTTTTTTTCGTCTTTTTTGGCATCATAAGACACTTTTGTTAGTCGTAAATCACAAAAGCAACACTATAGATTACTAAAGGTAGGATAGGTGATTCAATGCAATCTCAGAACATCTTTATCACTTTCAATGAACATCTTACAGGGGAGGTTTATGCTCGTGCACATGGAATGGAGAAGGGGAGCAAGGCTTTTGAGAGTTTGTGATGGTTCGTGTTTTCCCAGGGAGGAGATGAGGGAGTGAGGAAGGAACTGTGTCTGCATGTTTTCTTGATGTTTTGTTTCAAATATGAAAAGACGTTGATGTCATCCAGAAATCTCTAACTCTACCTTTTAACTGTCAGTTAATAATTTTGTCCTTGGCATGTTTGTTTGTTTTTTTTTCTGAATACACTAATTTGGCTTAGTGGAGATTTGTCTTTCTTCTTCAATCCTACATCCCAGCTGTTCTTCTTAGTATCATAAGCATATGTGTAGCTAATCTGAATATTACTGTGATATCTAAATAAAAGCTCTATTACCACACATTGTTAAAATGTGTGCATCTCCATACATTGTTAGTAGTATGATTACAGTATTAGGTGTAGACTATTACTTTTTTTTTTTAAACTTACCACCACCATGAAAAAACATTTACATAATAATTTACATAATATATACACTGTGGGTTTTTGAAGGAACCTTAAACAAAGAATGGGAACCTGGGAATGGTAAATGGTAAAAGGACTGTATTACTAGTGCTGTAGAGCTTTTCATCTTTTTTCATCTCATTGACCACTAAAAGCACTTTTACACTGCAAGGCACATTCAACCATTCACAAAGACATCCATGCATCACTCTCCTTATCTAAAGAGATCTATACAGACTACTTTCTTCTAGTGAGTGCTTAAAAAAAAAAAAATCAAACAGAATCTCACATTGATGAACACCTTTGACAAATGGACCCTGAAGCTAGAAAGCATGACACATTAATTTCAGGTCATTGTTTATCTTACAACAGGAGGGGAAAAAAAGAATAAAAAGAGGAATTACAAGCCTTGGACGATGTTCATTTCTTGATTTTTTTGTTTGTTTGTATTGTTCAAAAATGTGCTTTTGTAAAACATCCTTCACGAAATTACACTGTAAAACTGTAAACAATGGCCTCTTCCAAAATCATTCTAGTTATTTCAGCGTCATGACTTCTCTCCCCAGGAACATACATTTTGTTTTGTGAGACATTTCTACAGCTTTTCCATTTTCAGCTATGTTGCCACTCTATTTAAGTCCAGTTTTTACTCTCCTTTAGGATGTTTTGCTCTCAACTAAACTCTGAATGCTCTAAGCACTCTAAGTTGAAGAATTAAATTCTGCTGCTTTTGCAGAGAAGTAGCTTTTTTTTGGGGGGGGGGCTGAAAAATCCTTGTCTGTTTACAGCTGTAAAACTGAACCCCTGCAGTAGAGGTGTGCTATGTTTTTAATTTTATTTTATGTTTTGTTATGTTAAACTGTATTTTAAAATCATTAGCTATAACACTTATCAGTCATGCTCTGATCTCTCAGCCTTAACAGTTTGTCAGCTATATTGAATGTGATACCTCACATTTGATTATTTTCCTGTCTCTTCTTTGTGATTTAAAAGGATGAATCAATTTCTCCATATTCGAGTGACATCTTGACAGACTACTTGGTCGATGAGAAAATTGTTTTTGTACTTCTTGTAAACTGTTTTGAACTACTCTTTTCTGTTATACTTCTTAATTTGGAGGTGTAACTGCATCAAGACAACTAGTCTCTAGGGCTGGTCACAGTTTTAATTAAAATGAGACTTTTCTTACTGGTGAAACTTGAAGAGTTAACACAGAGCTAATAGCCTAAAAGATTTACAGCACCGCTCAAAATTCACCTGGTGTTTCATGTCTAGTGGGAAGGAAGCACCAAAGGAAAAAGGAACAGGAGGGAAGAGGTGCTCCAGATGGCTGCAGTCTTACCTGAATCCCAATTAGGATGCCCTTCTGCGGCATCTTAAAGCCAGTAGAGAGGATAGCTTTTAGGAAGGCAGAATAAATGTTTGGTCCAAAACAGGCAACCTGCAACCCCGTACAAATGGACACACATGAGAAACTTTTTTTAAATGATCAAAAACCACGATTAAATGCATGTTTTTGTGTTAGAAAAATAACCATAGCAATGGATCATGTTTTTTGCAAGGGGCTTACTTCTCCAGTTGAAGCCATCTCACAGCGTAGCACGGGGTCTGCATCCCTCAGGCGTGGCCAGGAGAACATCGGCGCCTTTTGACAGATGGGATGAGTGAAAGATTCATTTTGATGTTTTTTTGACAGGAAAAACAAAGCAACTGAACATGATCTACTGCTCGACTCTTAAAACGTGTCCTTGTTTTGCTGATTGTGAACTCATAGCATCATTTGCTCAGTGAAAAGCATTAAAAGGGCAAAACTGTTGATTAAAGTAGCTTTGACAGCTCATGCAATGATTAATATCTATGTTTTATTATCAAATACTCAATTTTCTACCTAGGCTATTCCAGTTTCTGCATCTATTATCTGCTGTGAGACCCTATTTGAGCACCTGGGTATCAGAATATAAAAACCCAGCGTGACCTCAGGATTACATTTCTGCCGTTTGCTGATCATGTGCTCCTGTTGGCTTCAGTGAGCTGTGATCTTGAGGTTGAACTGGAGTGGTTTCCAGCCGAGTGTGAAACAGCTGCAAAAAGATCCAGTGCAAGATTTGGTGGTGTTGATGAGATTTAAAAAGAAAGGCTCTCTGATAAGAAACAGTCACCAAAACTGAAACCAAATCTGGTCCTCAGGCAGAAAATTGGTGGAACACCCTTTCTGAGTAACTCAAGTCATGTTCTTGAGTAAGTGAAGAATTTAACAGGAAACCACCATGCAGATTGGGGCGGTGTCTGCTGTAATACAGACATTTTAGACCAGCCTGCTGTGAGAATGTGAGAGTTGATCAAAAAAGCAAGTGTTAGGATCCAGACCTTCTTACCCCTTGTGCTTATGTATGTCTGTCTCCACAAGTGGGCTCTTCCCTGTAATCCAGCAGATCGGACACATCTGGTTAACCTAATCATCACTGCTGGTTGAAATCCCTGGTTTCCACTCCACTGTTCAGTGTCCCAATCTCTGGATCTCTGGTCATCTCTCTGATATTTCTGTAAGCACTTGATTACTCACCGTTGTCTATATTTGTGTCCTCAGGATTCCACTAGCCCACCATCTCCAGGAGCCACAACCTCCAGATCTCCACAAGCTATCCACCTCTTAATAAACTCATTTATATGCTACTTTGGTCCGAGTTCAGCTCTTGAGTCCGATATCTAACAGCAAGGCTGTTTACAGCTAGATTAATGTTCTGACTCTAACATGTCATGAACTATGAGTATTATCTGAAAGAATGAAATAGAACTAGCTGAAATTAGTTTCCTCTGCAATATTTGGACTTAAAAGTCTGGTTGAGAACCTCTGCCGCTTTGAAGCGACTCAGAGTAGAATCACTGCTCCTCCTTAGAATCACCCAAAACATCTCTCAGCTCGCTTGGGAACACTAGAGGAGGTGGCTGGATAAGAGAGAGGTCTGAGTCTGTCTGTTAAGACGGATGCCTCATGACCCAAACTAAGCTAAGCTGAAGTTAATGACGGATGGAAGGAATATAAAATTAACGGTCCAATCTAACCTAAAAGTATGTAACATGCAACAGAGCTGAAGAGACTATCCCTGCAGTTGCAGACATAGACAAACTTCAAGAGAAAATCTGAGAAAGGAAGTAGGTTTGTCTGCAGATGATCAATACCCTCAGTAGCTTTTCTGGAATTTTCTCAGCACATTGAGCAGAAGAGAAAACAAAGGTAGAAAGCTTGAGTGATAGAGTAATATATATATTTATACTATAAAAAGTGAAGAGAAAAGGAGCAGATAGGGGAAGAGGACAAGAATAAATAAATAAAAAGGAAAGAAATGTGGAATTTGAATAAGATTTCCTTTATTAGTCCCACACGGGGAAATTCACAGAAGGGTAAAGGAAGTGAAATGAGTAAAGACAAAAAAAGGATACAAGTGAATAAGCATGAGATAAAATGAGGAATAATTAGAGCAAGATTGAAAAGGGGAGGGTGTAATACACAAGGAGAGGGAAACGAAAAGATAAAATTGTGAAAATTAAAAGATGAGATAGGAGGGAGAAAATGGTTGAAAGGTAAAGTGCACGAACGTGAGCAGAAGACAGCAACTTCCTGTAATTGTGTTAGAGAAATTAAGAATGACGCCGTGTCATATGGGAAGCTATTCTTATTAGTCCATTTAAAAAGCAGAAATCCTGCATTTCCTTGACGAGAGCACGAGGTGGTCTTGTATTGTGTGGTTTAAAAGAGGGCTCATACACGTACACACATACCATACAGGCAAGGGCCACTGAGTGGGGTTTCACCCTTGAAGCCGGCTATCTAATCAGCGGATGTAATGTTAGCATACTAATGCACGAAAGGATGAAGAGAAGGGAATGCACACAGGGACCCAGAATGGCTTATCATCCCTTTTGTTCAAAGAGTCAGAGAGAGACGGGGAAGTATGTGGAGATAAAATGACAGAGTGTAACCAAGAGAGAAAAATGAAACAGGAAGAAGAACATATCGAGAGGGAATAACAATGAGAAGGAACTTTTTAATGAAAGAGATAAAAGCAGATACAAGTATAAATGAGTGATGTAAAGACATATGCAAGCATCTTACTACTGTATCATCCAAAATAACAGATATTATCAACCACATAAACTTTTGAAACAAGTCTGGAGGAGTCTTTTCTCAGTCATTAAAACTAAGAAAAAGACACAAAAGTGGAAAAATAATAAAAGAGCAAACAACAAGGAAAGTAAGAGAAGAAGTAAGGAAATGAAATTACTGACACCTGTGGAGATGAAACCCCTTCTGAATATGAGAAAGCACATAACCCTTGGAATGAAAATTACATCACAGTTTATTTGTCCAGTTGAAATAATGACTCTATGGGACTGAAAGTACAGTCCCATGAGAAAGGAAACAAACTCTTTCATCTCTAAGGATTTTACATACTTTATATATTTGGAAAAACCATCTGGTGTTGCATATGCAAGGAAATACAACTTCAGATGAGCAACAGCAACTTGTGACATATTAAACTGAGTCATTTACTGGAAAAAGGCCGAGCAAAAATGCAGAAGCATCGTATGAAAAACTATTTCGTCCTTAGGAATTAAGAGGATGCAGTCTCTAATAAAATACTTTTGATTAATCAATCATTAAGTTTAAGCACCTCTATGAAAGAGAAGATATTGGCAGTTCTCTTGTAAATTCTGACGTGTGTGTTAACATGCCAAAAAGAAAATACATCAGAAATGATCCGTGAAAATAAATACTTGATGCCCATCAATCTCTTCCATTATAGATTCCATCATTCTATGGTGAAAAAGACTGTTGACCAGTGGAAAACATTCAAGACCATCTTCCCCAGAGTGTGCATCGCAGCAAATTCACTTCAAAGTAAGACAGTGAAATGCTAAAAGACAGAAAGAAAACTCAGGAGCTAGAGTCTACAAACCTCAGTTACCATGGTAAAGTCGATGGCAACTAAATCAGGAAAAAGAAGACTAACAACTGTAGAATTAAGCACAGAAAACCTTCTTTTTCCATAAAGGCAGCATAATTTGCAACATGTCTTCAACTCATGTTGCTCTCTAAACTCTAAACCTGTTTCATCCTTATCAGGGTTAAGAGGGGGACTTTAGTTTATCTTAGGTGTCATCGGGGAAGAGGTGGGGAAGAACCTGAATAGATGGCCTATCCATCACACACACCACACACAAATATGAGACAAAAAAAGCATGCGTCATAAACCATAACTCCTGTTATAATCCTGTCTGTTATAATCACAAAGAAAACCTAACATGTATGCTTTTGAGTATGCAGAGAAAACCCACGCAGGATCAGAGAGATTGTGGAAATGCCACTCACATTGTAGTTGAACTGGTGGGGCTAAAACAACACTACTGTACAGCCTCAGCATTCCTAATGATATATTTATATAGCTCCATCTGTCTTAATTATATTGTTTTAATAAATTTTCTTTTCAAGACAAAGAGAATTTGATTGATTTCTTTACTGAAACTTAAATAGCAGAGATAAATGGTAAACGATTATAACTCATACTGTCAATATTGTATTGTTTTAAAAAAATGCAATAAAATGTCTCAATAAGTCCTGCACCTCCTGAGTGAAAAACATAACTATGAACAGCACACAAGGGTAAAACATGAGACTGAACCAAATTCCAGTCAAATGGTTTTAGATCATATTTTTCTTTTGGGTCCATTTTCAGAAGTCACAACGGTGAACAGGACAAACAATTCAACAGCTAAATGGTATTTTTCTTCAGCCGTTAACTCTGCTTCAGGGAGGGACACCAAACTCCTATATCAACTTCCCCCGTCCTCATATGTTGTTTTGGTTCTCCTGTTAATACCATAAATCCAAGCCTGTTACTGTTCCTAAGAGTTTCTATGAGACAGAAATTAAACAACAGGGACTTGTTAGTGAAACGGAAAACAAATGAAGGTTCAAACACGGCACTGTCAGAGAAAATAGGCAGCGGCGCAGAGGCTGTGAGGGAACAGAGGAAATAGATGAAGATAACACAATAACTTGTGTCTTGTGATAAGACAATGAGAAGAAAGGCTGAGACAGGTGAATTATTGAACACACACACCTCAGGATACTTACAATACAGACATTACTGTATGTTTACAGCACTAACCCAATGTCACAGCAATAATGCATTTAACATGAAAAAAGAAATTAACAGTACTTTGTTAATCAGCTCCTATAGATTGTGGCCGAGTTCCTAAAGAAGGCCTTTATCTGTCAAAGTATGAAGTATGTATCATGTAGTCCAAGTAAACTCTGGAAGCCATTAAAGCTGGCTGCCTGGAGGATCCTGAGCTCTGATTAATATTCTTCACCAACGTGCAGGGTGGAAATTGAAAACTTTAGGTGGTGGGGAAGAGTGGAGGATTATACCTGCGTGACTGGCTCCAAACTACAACCATTGTTACAGCAGCTCTGTTGTAATTAGGATGAGAAATTACTTTGGAAAAATAGCTTTAGAGCAGCTGGTGACAAGTAATCACTCCCATACCCAATCTAAGAAGTAAGTCTCCCGGTTGGTTCGGGAAAGCTACCAACTACTCCTATCTTCAGGACTATGTAGAGGGATGAAAAACTGCTGCCTTCGTTATATGAGCCAATGGAAGCTGTATTAATGGAATCTACAATACCACTAAAGGTATAAATGTAAGAATTCATTTTCAAAACTTTGTACATGGTGCATCACCCTTAAAGCAGTTTAAAGAAAAGATAAACAGGGACCTTTGAGGAAATTCAGACTCTTTTATATAGCAGATTGGAAATAATTTTAATCTCATTATTGTGTTTCATGAGGAGTACACATAATTGTCAAAATGCTTTGTGAAATGGTGAAATAACAAGAACATGAACCTCAGCGTCAGCAATGGTGTTATGCATGCTGTTGTGTGAAGGTGTAATTAATTTCTGATTGTTTAATTTGTCTCTGCCATTTCTTTCCAGTGACTAGCTGAGGAAGCTCACTAAAAAAGATAAAGCCAAATGGGGAAGTGAAGTTTGCCTGGCCACACAAATGACAGCCAAACACAGAAAAACTAAAGAATCAGCTGAGTGTGAATTCATTTGGGATTTATTGGTTATGTTTTCGGTTTTGGTTCATTTAGATTAGATATTTGGTATTTTGGTTAGGCGAGCAGCCTAGATGTGATGGCCCATTCTCAGTTCTCGTTTTCTTTGTTTTGGCCAGCACTCCCGTTTACTCTAAGTAATAGTACAATAACAAATTCCTTGAAAGTGTAGCGGTTGTTATATATTATTGGTCCATTTGAAGCAAGGATCATAACATATTTGGGGGCTTGTCCGGGAGCCAATGGCGTCGCAGGAAAAAAAACGGAGCTGTATACTTAC
>JAOWBL010069400.1:0-60128 GCA_028564865.1 Zenarchopterus dispar
TCTATCTATCTATCTATCTATCTATCTATCTATCTATCTATCTATCTATCTATCTATCTATCTATCTATCTATCCAGCATTGGCCAAACACAACAGTAAATTTTTCGAGTCAATATGTTTAACAGTATATCCGACTGTAAACGTCTGATGGCAGCGATGTAGATATTTCAGAAGGGTTTGCCTGAAGGAGCTGGGAGCAAAGTTAACTTTAATGGATGGTGAGCGTGTTCCTGTCAGCTTCCCAACCAACACGGCTGCACCCACAAGAAGAAAAAGAGGATTCAAAATGGCTTTTAAGAAACCAGCAGCTCAAATGACGTAACGATTCATCTATTGTTTTTTACTTGCTATGTCTACATACAGGAAGTAAACAAGAGGAACCTCAGCAGATAAAGAAACCTACGCTGCCCCCTAACGGTTGGTGGTGTAATTACAGAGCAACACAAACAATAATGCAGAAATATAAACACCAGAAATAGCCTGAGTGCCACTTGTAGCCTGCATGCATCGCTGCATGCAGAAGTATCACTCAGGCTTTAACGTTACAGTTCCTCCTTAGTTCCTCCATACCATTGTAGAACCATGGAGAAACTCAGGGAGTTCCATCACGGTGGAACTCCCTGAATGGAAAGAAGAATGGACTAGAGTTTCTCCTAAATATTGTGCATATCTGATCCAGAGATAATGAAGGAACTTGTTGCTGAAGACGTTTCGACCTACTGGTGACTCCAAGGGTTTACTTACTTTTTTCTCCAGTACAGTGAATATTTAATGATGTATTCAGTAAAGGAAAAATATATAACTTTGTGTTTACAACTTAAAGATACAGTTTTTGGAAGTTTTGACTGAGGTTTGATCACATTTGTTTTTCATTTATGCAGAAAACCAGTTAATTCCAAAGAGACTTTTTCTTTGGTTTGTTTAGATCCATGAGGTTTATTGATAGTTAATTCTGTCATTAAATGTTAAAAACGTGACATTGACCTTGTAGATCCAGTAACAGCATGTCTCTTCAGTGAGCCCATCTTTCATCCCCCTTTTCTTTCCATCTTTTGTCCTTCTGATCCAAACACTGATCTCTGAAGTGCAGCAGCGATGTTTGGGATGAAGAATTACTCACACTGAGGACAAAATATTAACCTACCCTCATTACAACCACCCAACACACACATTAGACCCTCGTATATGTTGTCAACGAATGTTGAAAGCCGGGGATTAGACCCCTCTTTCATCTTTTCTTCTGGGTTTTGTGTTGGTTCTATGGGTCGTTGGATCCAGCTGGGGGCCCGGGACGCCTCCCCAATCTGTGACATAGACTAAAGAGTCGAACTGCTGAGTTACTTTGAAGATCGGCAGCTATTGTCCCTCAAGTACCCGCATTGTTCTATGCTTGAATTAGTGCACCTGAATCCACTAATCGATGGTTAGTGGTTCTCTGTGGACATGAATGGTACGTGAGGATGTCAAAGTGATGGCGAAGGGTTTCATGGAAGAAAGCTGACAGCCCAGATGCTTGTCAGAAACTGGGAATTTATCTGACAGTCATGTGCACAAGTTAGAACCCCCTCGTTTAATCCCATGATTTTAAAAGATTACAATATTGTTGTGGAAACATGAGCAGTATTTACCTTTTGACTCAAAAACAGTTTCAGGTCAGTAGCCAACGGGACATTCACTTTGTGTTCACATTCAAACTGGCGCTTCTGTTCACAAACACTTTTAGCATAAGTGCAGCAAAGCAGCTAACCCTACTTTAGCATCTAAACTAGCAGGATTTTATAAGACAAAAACCTTAGACTATATTTTGAGACACTGTGATATCACCCAGAGGTTTCTGAAGAGTGCTTTCAATGTGTGTATTTATTTACAGTCCATGGTGTCATGTTGTAAACAGGCAGAACACAGAAACCTAAAAGCTGGCTGGAACATGCCCACCTTATACCAGTCACAGTTCACCATTTTAGCTTGGCTGACTTAGCTTATGCTAACCTATGCTGGTAATTAATATTACTCTACATTTATATTGATAAAATCTGAAAAGACACCTCAAACATTGCAACTGAAGACTTTATCTGAAATACGTGTAGTTGGAGCTGAAACCAGAACTAGTAGAGCTGAGAACAGGATTCGTAGATCTGAAACCAGGAGTGTTAGATCCACTGGGATCAGCTATGGATTGGCCTGGGAGTGTCCAAAACCAATTTTTCCACTGAAAAGCCAGGATATTCCACTGCAAACATTCATCCACCAGCTCCACAGTTCCTCAAGCCTGGATCAGCTGAAAGGACTGGGAGCAATGGTGTATCTTTTTAGGCCCATCTGCTGTTTTTTTTTTTTTTTTGCTTGAAAGGAACCTTCAGAATCCATAACTACTGTGTTTTGATGCTCAGTTAGCAGAAGCTGCCTGCAAAAGTTGATTAAAGTTCCTCTACTGACCACTAGGGGGCTGGTGAGTTAAAGTTAAAGGTGAGTGAATTTCTGTTTAACGTTAGAGATTGATCCCGGTGAAGATGACTGAGTAACCTGATCTGAAGAGACATGGATATAAGCCGATACAGATTGGAGAGACTCAGGAGCTGTGATAACACCTGCACTGAGACCACTCTGTGTTTGGACAGTACTTGTGAGATCTGTCTCCAGGGAATCATAAATAACCCTCAGCTGTCGACGTACATGATTTGGTTAGAAGGTCCTGGATCCCCAGTGTGATGTGCTCAGTGGTGGTAAAAGTGATAAACTGCAGCATGGTGGAGTGTAATGACATGAGAAGTTATGAGGTGTTAGCAGCACAGCGTGGGAAAAACTCTACTAAACCGGTTTTACCCCTACTTTCATCTAAATAAAAATAACAGAAAACCATCATCAGCCAAACACTTGTATATGAAGCCATCAGCAGACTATTAAAATTCATATCAGTTTAGCTTTAATTATATTGCACCAAATTACAAAAAATGTCATACTGAGGCACTCCAATAATGCAGTTCAACTTATTCCAGATTAGTCTCATCAATACGAAGCCAAGTCAAATATAAATACTTATCAATGCTTTATTAAAGACACCAACAGATAGTATCAAAACTTTTCTTGGATGCAATCCTCCATCCTGAACAAGCACCAGGTGACTGTGGAAAGAAAAACTCCCCTTTAAAAGAAAGAAACCTCTGACAGAACCAGACTCGGGAAGAACCACCATCTACCTGGACTGGTTGGAGGTTGAGAGGACAGGATAGAGGAGAGAAGAAGAACAACAGACCAGGAACACCTGCTGGGAAGAAGGAAGACAGTGTCATGAATGGAGTTGGAGTGAGGAGAGGTGCATCATGGGAGGTCTCCTAGCAATCTAGGTCAGGGGTCTCCAATCTTGGTCCGTGAGAGCTACTATCCTGCAGGTTTTAAATGTTACCCTGCTCCAACACACCTGATTCTAATTAAAGATTGTTAAAACCTTGTCATCAAGGTCTGAACAACTCTGTCAATGTCACAGCCACTTGTGTCACAGTATGAAGAAGCAGGTAAACATCAAACATCACTGTCAGCTGGTTCCAGAGGAGAGGAACCGGATAACTGAAGGTTCTACCTCCCATTCTACTTTTAGAACCTCTAGGACAGGGGTGTCCAAAGTCGGTCCTTGAGGGCCGATGTCCTGCAGGTTTTAGATGTCTGCCTGTTTCATCACACCCTGATACAAGTGGCTGTGTCATTAGCAGAGTTATTCAGACCTGTCTGACAACCAGATGCACTGAAGCAGGGAAACATCTAAAACCTGCAGGACACCAGCCCTCAGGGATCAACTTTGGACACCCCTGCTCTAGGAACCACAAGTAAACCTGCTGTCTGAGAGACAAGTGCTATGTTTGAAAAATAAGGAACTATGAGCTCTTTGAGATAGCTTGTAGTTTGGTTTTTAAGGGTTTTATATGTGAGGAGAAGAATTTTAGCTTCTATTCTGGATTTTATAGGTAGCCAAGGCAAAGAAACTAGAACTAGAAAAGTAATATGCGACTGTACATACACATAAATGAAGACGTACACAAATAAAAAATTCAACCAGCACATTAACACGTTCTTTCATTTTGTCAACAAGAAAAACTAGGATCAAAATTAGAGAAAAGGACATTGAGATGGTGCTGATTCCATACAAATGGTTGAGTTCCAGCAGAAGGGGTGGTGATGATAGATCGAGGAAGAAAATGTGGACTCAGAGGAGCGACAATGCAATGAAAAATGATCCATGACTAGTTTAATTTACTTAAAACACCAGTCAGTAAATTCCTCCAAGGCTAGCGTGAATGGGCTATTGCTACCAATGAGTTCATGTGGAGGGGGCATTTTCCAGCTGTGGAGATTTGAGGTGGAGCGTGATGTCACCATGCACCCATCTATCAAAACACCTCCACATCACCAGAGTTTGGGCCACATCTGGCCTCCTGAACACCTGGTTCACATTTCAAGCAGCAACAACAAGCCTTTGTTACTGGGTTTGGCCTGAAGCACACTGAACAGGGCCAACACCAGTAAAACTAACTGGTGACAACGTTCCACTCATTCTACTTGTCAGGATGTCAGATCCAGCTGTTTAATCAGTACCAGTAGCAGCTGGAACATGTGCATGAGATGGAACTCCCTTTTGGTCCATGATGTTCTGGTTGGAGGAATGAGTGACTTCAAAGTTCATGTAATAGCTAAGAAACCCATCAGATTACACTGAACCTTCATGTCGGTGCAGTCCTTTATCCAGACCAAACACAAGGCGACATCAGAGAGGAAAAAACCTAGTTAACAGGCTGAAACTGTGTTAATCAGATCCACATGAAGCGGCCATCTGGATCAATCTGTCAAAGGTCTGAGAGTAGAAACAACAACAACAATGTTAACGGCAAAGATAATGACCTGCACATTAGCAGCGTTTAGATGCTCACCCAACTGCATGGCTGCTCGTACTGAACTGGACAACCTAGTCCTGATAGATGGAGGCTAACTTACACCACCATGGACTGTAGAAGAAGACCTGGACACACCCCCTGTGATGTCACTCACAGATTTCTGAAGAGTACTTTTAAAGGCAAGATAAGTTTATTTATAAAGAATATTTCATGTACAAAACTTCATGTACACAATGCTTAATGTAGAAAAAAATTAAACTTTAAAAACAACAAAGAAGAAATAGTAGTGAGAAATTAGAACATTATTTTAAATAAGAACAAGAAAAAGAAGAAATGCACTTAACACAATACCTGTGGTCTGTATTGACACCACACATTTTTATATTTGAAGGGAGGCGCACGTCAGGTTACAGCAGCAGGTTCCCACTCAAGCCATAGCTACTGTGTAGCTTTGACCGAAAGTACAAAAAGGCTTAAAAGAAAAGAAAAGAAAGGGCTAACATTTATTACACAGATCTTTATCACTAAAGAAGAAAAAAAGTAAGCTTTTGACATACCATGTTGTTTTATTTGGATTTAGGAAACGGAATAAAATAAACCCCATTGTCCATCTTCTCCAGATATCTGGAATCAGTATTCAAGTACCACAGTCCCATCATTTTAATTTGGTTTGGTTAAAACTCCATAAAGCTGATGATAGTTCAGGATTTTTTCAATAGAGCTGAGAGCTACAGATGTCTGAGTTCTGGTCCCCTTGAAACTGATACTCAACAGCCATTGGCTCATCTATTTGAGGGGCAGGGCTTACTGATAGATCAATTGGAGTCAGAAGTTTGCTTCTGACTATCAGTGATTGGTTGAGAGGCAGTTTTATGAACCTCAGTCCTGCTTCCATGATTTTTTGTTTGTTTGTTTGTTTTAATGGAAGGGGGGACTAGTGTGGGACCCTGGTGACCCATAAGCAATATAAGGCTCCTTGTTTTTTTTTGGAGGGGGAGTGTGGGGGTTAAATTTAAATATTCATATGTGTCATCGAGGAACTGCTTTTAGTATGACACATAGGACCAGTTTGCCTTGGGAGACCCAAGAAGAGGCAATAGCTTCCCTGGGTTTTTTCTTTCTTTCTTTTTGTCTGAGGTCTGGGTTCGTCTGCTTAACATAAGTGTTTATTTCCTGACTTTGATTACTAACCAACGGCGGCTGTGTGTTCCAGTGACCAATGAGCTCGGCTTTCATGGTTTGGTCCATATAGCACTAACAAGTTGAGAGTTGGAGGCAAACATGGTTCCTTCTGAGGTTAGATAATAAGCAAATTCAAGTTAATAGCTCCTGCTAAGATACAATTTTCATTAAAACAATCAGGTTAAAGAGTAGATAAGGAAGTGGATGCTGTTGCAGCTGATTTTGAAGGTCTGATGATCTTTTCTAGTGAGTTCCTTTAACATAGAAGTCTGTGAGCTGTCTGTAACATTACAGATGGGCTGTACACTTATTTTTATACAATATATGTGTACAAATTTAATTGCATTTAAATATT
This sequence comes from Zenarchopterus dispar, assembly GCA_028564865.1. Taxonomy (NCBI): domain Eukaryota; kingdom Metazoa; phylum Chordata; class Actinopteri; order Beloniformes; family Zenarchopteridae; genus Zenarchopterus; species Zenarchopterus dispar. Next base: position 6,421 of record JAOWBL010069400.1, read on the forward strand.
CTTCTTTTTTCCAGCTCCCTATTTGTGCTGATTTCATAAGCAGTAAGGGAGGTAATTAGGGTTGACCACATAATTTTTACCTTAACTCTTGTTAAATCAATGACACGGTCAGAAAACATTGACCCACTAAAATCAAATTATTTCTTTCATAGTCTTACTGAAACACACAAAAAGTTTATATTAAAAGACTGAGAGGAAACCTTTTTACAACTAAATGTTAGCGTCCTCACAAAGATAAAACAAAAACAGACTTCTGTGTGTTTCCTTGAGAAAATAAAGGTTTTGGTAAATAAGAATAAAGTTAGACTATCTTGTGGTCTGAAATGATAAAGTAAGGCATTTGTTTTTATCAAACATCATCATAAAGTAAAGTCTCAATAGTTTTTTCCAGACTGGTGATGACATGTTGTAAATGAGCTCATGTTTCATAGCGACCCTTTCCTCCTGCAGGAAACATGAGACACAATCAGTTCTTTTCCAAACGCAGCCGCCTCGACAGCGCCAAACAAAACAAGCATTGTGAGCTACCTGCTTGACTTAAAATAAACAGCCGGCAGAGGAAAAGCCAGATAAAAGAACAGATTCTTCATTCATGCAGCACGGTGAGGCGCAACTGTAAGTCTCACTGAAGGAGTCATCTGGTGAAATAACATTTAGGGATTAACTTTAATTTGGGGTTGTACTGAGCACACAGCAGCGTCTGTCATCAGAGGCTTGAGGAGTGCTGGCCTGAAAACAACTTACCAAGATCAACACTTATTACAAGATGAACACACGTCTCATTCTGGATGCTCACAAACTGATCAGGATGACTCAACCAAGAACTTCTCCAAGATGAAAGTGTGTGTGTTTTTGTGTCTATTCAAACTCAAAAATACTTTATTAATCCAAGAAAGAATATTAATTGTTGCAGTAGTTTTCATGATTTAAGTCTCTTCACAGATTCACTGTATAGGTCTATTGCTGCAGCCTGAAGGATCTCCTATAGTGGTCTGTGTTGCAGTGGATCTGAGGAAACCTCTGACTGAAGACTTTCTGTTGCTGAATCACTGTGTTGTGAAGAGGATGTTCAGGGTTGCCCATGATCTTCTTCACTTTATGAAGTAACCTTTGCACAAGGGCTTTCTGCACACAGAACAGAACCAGCCTTCTTTATCAGTGCGTTCAGTTTCTTTAAGTCACGACTGATGCTGCTCCCCAAACAGATGACTGCAGATGTGACTGAACTCTCCACAACAAACTTCTAGAAGATATTCAACATCTTGCTGCAAACACTGAAGGACCTAAACTTCCTCAAGAAATAAAGTTTGGTTTTAAGTAAAGTCTGCTAGTATTTCTGTACTTGTAAAAAGTTCCTTCAGAATTTCTTACCAGGAAAAAGGAAATTGAGGAGAAAAGAAAAAAACCTTAGAAATTTAGATTTATTCATTTCCATGAAAAAAGGAAAACTGGCTTTAGAAAGTTGAAAATTTGAAAATCTCCACAAAAAACAAAACTCAAACATTCAGACTATGTAAACTTACAAATTTGTAAGGGATGAGGGCTGTTTTTGTTTTCTTTTTTTAATCTTTAGTTTCATTTTTATAACACAGATGATGCTGTGAAAAAATAAAATCCCCTAATGCTTTATTTGCCTAATACTAAAAAAGTCCCACTGCAGATAGATCCTTTTTGTTATGTTTTTACAATAAAGTTGGTAAGTAAGTGACATTTATTCACAGACACCAGTCACAAAGTGGTTTATATTAAAAACATTATAATAAAATCATGACAGTGATAGATAAAAACAACAAAAAAAAGGAAAAAAGAAATGAAGAAAGCAGGTGTACTGACTTTTTCTTGACCTCTACCATGTTAACAGTTTGTTTTTTTCTCATGGTCTGCTTATCTTTCTGAGCTTCAGAAAAATTCCCAGTAGGAAAGCACAACTGGAGGCAGAAGATGTGTGACCCAATGAAGCAACAAAAACAACAATTTTGAAACTGAAACAGCTAAATGTGTGACATGCTCTCAGCTTGTTCTGTCTCTGTTTCAGCCCCAAAGCCGAGTAAACAGCCATTACAGATTTACAAGGTCTAATCCCAATATTAGGCCTGTGATTTAAACAGAGGAATCTTCTGGAACATGTTCACGCCGCTCTTCTCCTCAGCTTGTGGGAATTTTCTTCCTTCGTAAACTTTGCTCATAACAGACATTAAGTGTATTGTTGTGACACAGAAACAGCTTATGTGTCATTCAGGGAAAAACGCTGAGTCATCTGACACCCGTACTGACACAAGGCAGTAAATAAAAGAAGATTTCACCTAACAGACTATTTTAAAACATAATGGACTCCTTTATGTTTAAAATCGGTCATGGGAGGTGGGAATCACCGGAGCACGGTTCATGCCTGTCATCAGCAGTATCAGTTTTCAAAATGCAAAGTCGTTTTGTCATAAAATATACCCCCAAAAATTCCATTATGTTTTTTTAATGACGTTGTTGTAAAGCACAATGAAGGATAGAACAAAGATAAAGCAGATTATTACTTTCAACCCCTTAAAACTAAGGCAACTCATCAAACAAGAGCTTGGCAGGAGGATTAAACATTCCTGAACCTGTGAAGGTCTCTAGTCAGGTTAGTTCACTGTAAATGGATAAATATCTGCTGCTCATCTGTGCTCCTTGTCTAGGAGTGAAACGTCACTGAAATGCTAAACAGATGGACCCAAACTCATTTAAAATGGTTTATCTCAGCAACCTATAAGGTGTATTTGAATACATCTGGTATCAAAATACAGGTAACACATGTGAGATTCCAGCAGAAGTGTAAAATTAATTATTATCAGGCCAGAGTAAATGAAGATGGGACATAGCAGAAACATGACCAGCTCTTCTAATTGTAATGATGGTTTCTGTTTCGATTCATGTAGTGAAAACACTAGAAACATATTCTTGAATATTTCACCATTTAATCGCAATTGACTGGCATGTTGAGTTTTTGGACCAATTTTCATTTTAGCACATTTAGGCATAAATCCTCCTATCTACATTACTGCAGGTACATTACTTGAGCCATGAGCACAACTTTAATTTATTCTGTCTTAAAGTAAATTTAGTCAATTCAGTGCTAAGCAGCCAAAGGGATGAGAGCAAAGCACAATGACCTGTATGAATGACTATGAACACTCTACAAAGGATTTTTGGACCATTTCCTGCGGCCTCCTTAAGGCAGCCTTATAAGAACAGTTCCTAAGTTCATGGCCAGGTTGATGGTCATGTCCAAGATTTACTACAAAGGTACCATGAACACCCTTTTAATAGGGCTGCAGAACGAATGCCTTAGGAACAACCTAAGAGAACAACACACAATGTTTGTTGATTATTTAGGGTCATAAAATCTGCTACAATGAAATACTGCTGCTTCCAGAAAATTACACTTCCTTCTCACTTTTCATGATGCTTGGGGCAACACCAATAGGTGATCTGGTCTGTCCAGAGTTATGCCTTGTAGTCATCTTTCAACTTGCGACTCTCATACTGGCCATAGAGGTGCTGCCCCAGTATCCATGACTGCTCACACTAGCGTCACCATCGGCACCAGCAGGAAGACAACGCTTCTCTCTAGGTCCTCCTGCTGCGGCCAAATGAAAGCAGCAACGACAATCTAGAGCTTCTTCTTCTTCATCCTGCAGCTGTAGAAGGTGCACCTGTAGTCTCCTCGGCATTATGGCCATCTTCCAAATGACAAACTTTTCCCCAAATTAGATTGCCACCATTTTTAATATATTGTCATCTCATTTTCTCAAGAATGCCTCAAGTTTCTCTTGCAAATTGAATGGCAGCCATATCAACTTCTTAAAAAGGCTGTAGGAAACTATGCCCCCCTCCACGAATGTCTACAAACTCCAGATTTCATAGGAACTGTAGCTACAGCAACCACCAGTGATGAGGTACATAAATAATTTTCCCGAGCAGTTGTCATGGATGTGAAATCTAACTATGGACGCCAAAACTGATGTAATGTCAATTTTAGGACTTTTCCAAGGTCTCTAACCAGGCTGGTAGTCAGCAGGTAGGTGGCAGTGGCCGACTCATGCTCGTTGTCTGGACTGGTTGCAGCCACGGGTCACAGTAGACCTCTGCTAGTCCTCATTCCAGCTCAAGCAACACTCATTTCATTTCAATCTCATTTTCATACAGACATCTGAAATTAAGGTGTTTGGACATTTCTGATCTAGCGATGCTAACTTTATCTACACAACTCTTAAAAAACAGCAACCAATGACCGAAGTCCTGAACATAGGAATGATAATCAATCAGAGTAAAATCAGTAATGTAAAGGTTAAAGAGACTAATAAAACAATAAGATCAAAATAAAAAATAAATGAAATTGAACTAAAAGGTGATTAGATTAAATGATCTGATTAGTTAGATTCATATGTCAGAATAAACTATGCCAGCTAAGCTAAAACAGCTCATTTATCATAACTTAGGCGGGTGGGTTCCAGCCGACTTCCAGGTCTTCTTGTTTCACCTTTGTGCTGTTTTGTGTTTTAATGAGGGTGGGAAGTCTCTGTTCCTACCAACATGTTGACAAGAAACAAAAGGTTGCTGCAGAATCACTTTTCAGAGACATTTTGTGACGTCACATCTGTAGATTGAGATGCAGTCTATAGATGTGTTTCCATTCACGAGTGTTCGCGGGGAGACCCCTCCATACCAGAACCTCTAACAGGACCGATACCCACCTCAGCCCCTTCACCCAGCATCTCTCTTTTACACTGTAGTGCCACACAAGAACCTTTGAGTGAACAAACAACACTGCTGGCCACGTGACCGCTGTAATGTCCCTTTTTTTGCTGTTCACAAATAGCCAACAGCATAAAAAGAAGCCGAAAAAGAAGAATGCTGCAAAAGAAGAAAGAGAAAAAGAAGCATGTAAACATGGAAAGACAGAGATGTTTCTTGTGTTTTCTTTAGCATGCACCGCAGCGGTAACAGACTCAAATTAGACTTGAAGAAGATTTCAAGGGTTTAGGTGGAAAGAGAAGAAGTTCACCAGAGAAGTTTTAAAGGAGATGTGCAGTTTAAATTTCCAACAGAGGAAAGAAACCGGTGACGAAGACAAAGGCGAGTGAAATCTATTGAAAAAAAATAAGTATTTTTAAATGAGATTTGATCGGGGGTTGTTGTTACAGACTGAACTGTATTTTTGTGCAATATACTCATGTTTCAATCTCCTGCAACTAATGTGGCTCTCCCAATATTTGTGCTCACAAGATAAGTGATGTGTGGTGGGTGGTGGTGGACTTTCTCAGGTGAACAGTAGATACAGCACTTCAGAATGTCACAGAAAACATTTAATGTCTCAGCAACCGATTAGGACCAGATGCAGAGGCACAACATGAGGCATTTGTCAATCCATTTTCCTCCAACAGAGAGCTGCTGGGACCCTCTGGAAACTCAGACTACTGCAGTGTTGTCCATCTGCTGGTGGTAAGCCATTCAACCGTCTGCAAGTGTTTAAAGACCTTCTTTGCCACTGAAGAAACATTGTTGCCTGAAGTCATCGAGCTGCATGATGCTGACACTCCAGGAGATGGCCATCTACTTTGAGAACATCTGGATGGCCATAGATGGTTTTCACCACAGAAGTGTCACACAGTATGCTACAACAGAAAAGGCTGGTATTCTGTTGGGCTACAGGCAGAGGTTGATGGTGAAGGACGGTTCTGAAATGCATTCACAGGGCTCCCTGACAGCTTGTATGATAACAGAGTTTTTTGAAGATCGTGACTGTGGTAAATGGTTGAGAGTTAAGGGATATTGTTCCCTGGCCAGTGTAGCACCACTGGTGGCCTTGACAAAGGTTACTACATTTTAGGTGATGCATACATATTCCTAAATGAGCTGGCAATGAAACCTTTTGGAGACAACATGAACCTCATGGAGCAGCAAATTAACCATAATATTAATTCAACAGAGCAGTGGTTGCAAAGAATGGTTTTGGACGACTGAAAGGAAGATGGCGATGTCTTCTTGAAAGGAATGACTAAGACAGAATTTAAGTCAATAGTTATGAGCTGCTGCGAGGGACATGGTGAATACGGTGAGGAACGGGCTGCTCTGGTCAACCAGCTGGACATCCCACAGCCAGCGGAGATGGGGGAGACTCTGTGGTGGCAACACCTAAATGTTTAAAGATCAGTTAAAGGTCGTAAACATTTTCTCCCTCTCATCTTTGGTAACATTGATTTTAATTTTGCTTATTTGTTATTTGGCATTTTTGGATTTTCTGTTTGTAAATAAATCAAATATAAAAATTATGTTAGTATAAAACTCTTTAAAAGGAAAATAAAAAGAAATAAAGTGCAAAGTCACACACGTTATATATATTCTAACCATCTGTCAAACCTTGCTGGGCAGTTTTAGTGCTAAAATTGCGTAAAGTAAGCAATAATGTCTGATTATCCAGAAAAAATAAACATTCCAGCATGATAACGAGGAGCAGCAAAAAACCTACTTTCTTACAATTTACGTAACTGAGAAACAGCTGGTGTTCAGAATGGATGCTAACTCAGCATGCTCGTTTGAAACACAAACATCTTTTAGTTGTTAGACTCTGTAGTGGGACTTCACAGACTGCAAGTACAGGTGCATAATGCAATGAGTTAACACTGGCATTAGCATTGTGCCCACCAGTATGTAAAGAAATAAGAGCTTGTATGGACTGTCCATGAATTAAATTCCCTACTGTTGTATTGAGTTACTTTTCTGAAGTACCACAGTTTAAATCTTTCAGTGCGCTTATAAACACTTCACAGTATTTTCCAGGTGTTAAAACTGTGACTTCCAGAACGTAACTTCAGGAGATTTTCATCAGGGGCCCATAAACCTCACTGTGGAGAGAAAAGGTCACAACTCGGACTGAAGTTCATGCAGACCTCCATGCCATTCAGTCATCTTCTAGGTCACTCTTTGGCACCCACCAATCCCAACACACTCCAAGTTAAAGATTTAAAAACGTATAACTGCCCCCCGGTCCCAGAGTGGGCCAACAAAGCCAAATGCATGCCAAATGTTGGTCTTTAATGGGGTAATTTCTACATGCTGGCAGGAGCAAATTTGAACTTGTGTCCAGAGGTGTTGATTACCCTTTTTATCTGACCGTTTGTTTGGGAGCTGTGATCAAAGGCATCACTCGTTAGCAATCATGTGCTTCTCTTCCCTCCTCACTTTAAAAGTCTGGCACACAGCCATGCATCAGCCTGCTTCTCTTTGTTTTATTACTTCAAAAGGTTGCGCCTCAGCCCATTCATCACAGCGCCTCGGTCCGTCAAGGCTGCAGTGCAGAGTTGAATTGTTCAGCCGTCCAACAAAGCGTGGTGAGCATCTCCATATCTGATGTCATTCAGAGACGGATAATTCACTCTCACACTTATCTTTGATCTGTCATCTATACCATATCTGCCCCCTTAACCCCAATTAATTTTATCACGCTTTATTATGCATTTGATATTTCACCCAATCATCTGAACACAATCCTTTCAGTTAGTTTGGTGATGTGGAATATCCCTCTACAATGCCTTGATGTGTCAGAGTAACATTGGTGCAGGTACATTTTTGGTACAATTTTGGTTTCTTTTATCTTTTTTGTGAGAGAGCATGTTTACACCAGCATGTTACATATATTTGACAGGAAACATGTTATTCTGGTAAAATTCAGTCAGAAGAGTGAGAAATTGTGAACTTAAACTCATAAATTCTTACTTTATAAATTCTCATCTGCTTTGAAAAAAATTATCTGAAATTTTGACTTTGTGATTGTGGGTATTTCTGAGGAAATAAAATGACATCAAACTTCCATCTTTAGATTTAAAAATTCTGACATTATGCAGTTGGTAATGTCTGAGGGGAAAAAAATAAAATTCTGACTTACAAACTCATCAATTTGTGAAATAAAATGTAGAAATTTGGAATTTGTAATATGCAAATTTGTGAATAAAATGTTTGAATTTCAGACTTGAACTCTGAATTGATATAGAAAATTACAACAAAAAAAAACAGTAAACAAAATCTGACAGTTTAAACGTACCAATTTGAGAATAAAATTAAAACATTTCAGGTTCTGAAGTTGCAAAGGGAAAAGACAATGTGAAATTCAGATTGTATAAAGCCACAAACTTGAAGGAAACCATACATTTTTTAAAAAAAGAAAAATATAAAATATGCTGTCAAAATTTCCAAATTTGGAGGAATAAATTATTAGGTTATAAATTCTGAGATTATGTGAAAAGAAATGTAGAAAAAGTAGTTATAACTTTAGGAAGTTCAAAATTTCTTAATAAAGTAATAAATTCAGAATTCAAACACTAGAAAGTTGTAAAAGAAATTTCAGAATTTATAACCTGACAAAATTTGGGAGATTGCTGACATGAATAAATGAAATATGTGAAAAAACAAGAATAATAAGAAATTAATGACTTTTGACACCCGCCTTGGCCATTATTTTTATCATAAAATGTACATATTATCAGAGAACGTACAATGAACAAAAGGTTTTAGGGTGGGATTTCTAAAGCCTAAATTTCAGACTTTAAATGTCCAAAAAGTCACAATTTTTGACTTAAAATATTGTTTCTGCATATATAAATTGGCAGCTTTCTAAGTTTATACAGGGAAAAGTTTGGAGTTTAAAATCAAATTTAAAGTCAGATGAATTGAGTTTGAAGTTAGGAAATATTTTTTCAAATCAAAATTTCTAAGTTTACTTGTGTTTTGAATTTAAAGTCAAAGTTTCTGTGTTCAGCATGAAAATCTTTGTCTCTGAATGCAAAACTTCTGATTTAAAGACAGAATTTGATTTTAAATTTATGAATGTCAGAAGTTCTGAATTTATAGTAATTTTATAAGTTTTAATTCAGAATTTTGAGTCAACAAAATGCACATTTCCAAATTTATAAAGGTTTAATTTTTGAGTTTATAAAGATTATGTTTTGAGTTGAAAGTCACATTTTTTAAATGTTTAAACTTGCAAATGTTTTACTTTTGACTTTAGAGACATGAACATTTCTGAGTTTAAAAAGATGGAAATTATGGTTTTACAGCTTCAATTTTTTATGATTTCTGAGCTCAAAATCAAAACTTCAGAATGTATAAACTGTGAAATATCTAATTTTATCAAATGACAATTACTGAGTTTATATATTTATATATAATTTCACTGACAGTGTAAACTACCAGTGCAATTATAGTACAGATTTTACATTACATTACTTCAAAATTTAAGATACATTTCTTTTCAGAATTTTTCACAAATGTCCAAGTTTATGAAGTTGTAAATTCTCAATTTATAATGTCTGATTTCTGGACTTTACCTTCTCTGAACTTCAGCTCATAACCTTACTCATTTTTTTCTTTAATCAATGAATGTTTGAGCAGCGATAAGTGGAGGTCTTTGAAGCCGTATGGCTGCAGGACAGGTTCAAGCTCAGTCCTGTGTTTTAGATGAAGTCGGCTTTGAATGAATTCACGAGCCAGAGGAACTGGAGCAGCGCTCTCCGAGGCACCCAGCCCCGATCTCCAAGTTTAATCCGATGAGCTCACACTCAGCATGTTTCTCTCGTGAGTTCTGCATGACTTACGCTGCCCCCAGAGATGAAGAAAAGACGGGACTGCTGTCTTCATGGTTACCGCTGTACACGTGTGTGTGTGTGTGTGTGTGTGTGTGTGTGTGTGTGTGTGTGTGTGTGTGTGTGTGTGTGTGTGTGTGTGTGTTTGGGGGTTGGGTGCAGAGATTTGGGGTGAGGTTGTGGTTTAAGGGGTAGTGGGGGATAGGTGGGGGAGTCATCCTCCTCTCCCTCCTCCTGGACCTCTTTGTAGGATTCATATTAAACTGCAGCTCTGTGAAGATGACCTCCTGAGACTAATCCATGACCTCCAGAGCATTAAAGTGACCGTTAGTGGACACAACAAGGACAGTCGGCCATTTCGCAATACAGAAGCTCAAATGAGGTTAAAGAGAAGGTTTTAGATAAAATCAGTGTGCTGAAGTTAGTACCCCTTCTTTTAATCCTTTCTTTTTTGTGTAAAAACTGAATGAATATTGCATAATCATAATAGGTCTAAGAGGAAAAATACAGACTCAAAAGAACAACTTCATTAATAGTGCCATTAATTACTTGACAAAAATAAAGCCAAAAGAAAAATATACTATGTAATTCTATGATTCAACATTTTTTAAATGGCACACATGGCTTTATTAACACGTCACCTCATCTGTTACAAAGGTTTTAAAATCACAATTTCTAAGTTGTTTATTCTCAAATTATTTCTGAAGTTTTATTTTTCCCAAAGCATGCAAGCTAATAAAGTCAGAGTCTGAGTTTTTCTTTCTTGTTGTTTGTGATCTTAAAAATGATCAAATTCTCTATAGTCTTCTCTCTGAAGTTTTTGTTAAGTCAGAACAATACTGATTTATGTTCTTGTAAATTTGCCACAGGTAAGAAAGTGAGATTTAAAGAGATTGCATTCATAAAATCAGAAATGTATAAGTTCTTAAAAAGTGAGAAATTATGATTTTTTTTTTCATTAAAATGTGCAAGTGTATAAATTGCATTTTTTTTCTTTTTGAAAATGATTTCTAGGTATGAGAAGTTTAACCTAAAAATGTCCATTTTTTTATTTAATTTTTTTTTTCCAAATTTGCAAGTTAATAAGTTAAAATTACAATTTTCTTTTAAGACGGCCGCAGAGATGATGTTTGTTTTTCTGAGTATTGTTCGATCTCTTCTCCAAACAGACTGAAGTGCAGAAACAGTTACTTCTCTAAGACCTTTGCTGATGTCTTTCCCTACAGAGTTTTCCCAAATCTGTTCATCACTTCCTGTTAGAAAATGTTTAGATTAAACAGAAAGGTTCTGCTGGTCATGTTCACTGAGATTCAAAGAAATGACGAGCAGGGGACTCAGAGAGAATTTTATGTGGTGATAAAACTGGGTTGTATAAAGCTTGAGTAGCAGCAGCAGACCCTCCCAGAGAGATGGTCCCTGTTAATCACAGCAAACAGTTGGAGATCTTTTCAAAGGGGATTATATCAGGGTCAGGAGCATTTGGACCTTAATTACCCTTGACATAATGTTTGACCATTCTGTTACCACCGGGGAGGGCAGCGCTGATTAAGGGGACATGGCCCCAGGGGTCACAGAGGTCAGCCGAGGTCACTACTACCAAGATAGCCCACCCCGACTCCCCCCACTCCTTCCAAAGTGCTTCTACACTTTACTGTTTGAGTCGGTATCTCCACCAGCCGAAAGATTTGTTAGCAAGGCACCTTGTCTATTTAACTGACAGGGAACAGGAGCAAGTGGTTGTCTGCTGGGACTGAGATGGATAGACAGTGGATAAACGGGGGATAGACTCATCCGTGACATACAGATGCATAAAACTCAGTTAACTCAGTTACCACTAAGCTATTTTGCTTCACTTATGCGAACCTACTGTGCTAGATGTTGGTACCAAAATGACATCTGATAGTACTGGAGCTGAAACAAGGACTAGACACTGATGAACTGTAACTCACCATTTATTGACGTTCTGGTAAGTCAGCCTGGACGGAGCCAGGTGGAGGTGTAAACGTCCTGGAATGAAGGTATCGCAGCTAGAGGAGCCGATGGACTCAAGGCCATCCTGGACTCTTCCAGGTCAACACAGAACCAGTCAATTAATAGCAATTTCCAGAACATTCTGAAATTATAACAATTCAGCTCTGTTAATAACAATTCAGAGATCAAGTTCTCTGAAAATGCTACGTGGCTGTTTGACACCACCAACTGCAATGTTGATGCTACTATGTACAGTTTGTGGTTTTGTATCATTTTACTTGATGAGCAACATAAAAACTGTTGGCTCCAGCCTCTAGTGGTCAGTAGAGGAACTGCACCTTTCTTTAATTTGAGGGTTTGATTCAGACAAGTAAGATGTAGCCACCCAGATGAAGGGATATAAATTTAATAAAACTTTGTACAATCAGTATGAGGTTCTTTGGAGGCACAGAACATTTTGGGAATTTTTGTCTTCATATCTCAAGAAGTTTGAAAGCCAGAACCAAAATTGTCTTTGCTTCTGATTCCTGCACAGCTTCTGAACACCATTTCACCCTGAAAACTTTCTTGCCATTTATAAAGAGCTGAAAGTGAAAGTAAAACAAATTAGTCTGAAGTGAAAAAGTACGGTGGCCCAAAGGAAATTAAATGGTTGTGAACTTTTACGCTGAGACAGAATAGCAAACTTGATGTCACCCCCTCGATGCGATTTTAGGCCTAACTCCCAGTAAATGAAGCATAAAATCAGTCCTAGCTCAAAATTATATAAATGCAAACTTGTATTTGCCATGATGCTCAGTATTAAAAATGTTCATATTCGTAGATGGAAGCAGAACACAAATAACATACAACAGAAGGGTTACAGATGTTCAGTCTGAACCACGCTCTTAAAGTGATCTGTAAGGTCTGCAGAGGACTTTTATATCATCCCGTAACTCCCCAGGACATTTTCATATTACATAAGAAACACCCTTCAGCTTGCCTCCCAAGATGAAGAGTTTACACTGACAGTTAAGGTGCTGCCTACGCCTGAAGCCTCGTAGACGTATGACTACTTTCAGATTTTTATCGTGTTTGTGTAAGTTGTTGTGCCCCAACCTGTGTTTGGACATTTTGATCATTACATCACAAAATATAGGCAAAGAACTCACTTATAATATTGACTGGTGCACAACTTTGTGATCAGCTGTCCTGTCAAATTTATTTAGAAATATTTTGATTAGTTGTATGTGATACTGCGAGACTTCATATCGATCTGATACCAAATAAATACAGATACTGAGATCATATCAGCATAATATCAGTATCATACCACTGATACGATATGATACCAATATATTGATCTTTTTTGTGATCATTTTAGTGATAGTTTGCTGTGGTTAGCAGGTCGCTGTCATGTCTTGAATTTATCTCATTGGCCTCCATGGTAAAATTCAAGTTCGTTTTATCCGGTCTCTGTCTACATCACATGTACTTGCACAAGATCTTGCTGATGGAAAACTAGCCTAAACCGTCACCCCTCCTTCACAGTGGGTATGAGGCCTACCTACCTAGATACTGTGTTTAGTTTTCTCCAAACATAGAACTTGACATTAGTCACCATATCAATGAGATGAGAAATGGGCCCTACATGGGATTGTGTCCTGGTTCCACGTCATTTCCAGGTGAATTCCAGGTGCTTACATCTACAAGACCTTGTTGAAGTACCAGCTCAGACACCCATTTTGGCCCCAAAGCCATTTATCAGCCATGTACCTGAACCATGCAGAACCATGAGCAGTTCACATGAGGCCAACATGGACTCAGAAACAATTTCATTTGGGGCCCCAGTTTTTCATCACATTTAATAAAAACATAGTGAGCATGAACTTTTACACATGACCATACAAACAGAGTTGGTGTGAGGGGGACGTATAATTGGAAGAGTTACTGTAGCTGTAGGGGGGATTGAAGAGGGATTATGGGAAGGTGGGGAGGGGTGGGGGAAGGGGTAATCTGTAATTAGTTTGTAATTGCATTTTAGAAGCTTCACATGGCCTTTGTGCTATGATCCATGACTGAAGAGGACCTCTAGGGTGTGGGGGGGTTCATGTCAACATGAAAAAACTATTTCCATATTTATTAGCACAATTTTTTTTTTTTTTTGGTTTTTATTTTCTACTTGTGTCTCTGTTTATATCTTTCTTTCTGTTCTCTCGTTCCTCATTTCAGTGTTAGCTTTTTGCTTTCTTTTGCTTTCATTTCTTTGCAGTGACTGCTGGTCAACAGAGGACCAGGAAAATGCACATAGACCTTCACAATAAAAGATCTGTGGACATTTTTCTTGTGAAAGGCAATTTATGTCTGCCAGTGAGTTTGAGATGATAACTGAGGGGCTACATCAGGTTACCTAAACTCACAGAAATGTTAAACTTGCATCGCAGTTCCTGTACTGACCACTAGGGAGTAGTGTGTCAAAAGTGAGTCAATTTCAGTTGACCTCCACATTACAATGTCCAGCTTCACAGGAGACATAAACAGTGACTGTTACGTTACAGTCCATGACTAGCTGTCATCATTTTAGCTACTCAAAGCTTAACATGAATTTTGAATTAAGAGCTAATAGATCATCATTCTTAATTTTGAGAATTACTTTAAAGATACAGTAGCTAACTTTGCTGTTAATGATACTAAAACATCACCACAACTGTCTCTGGGTTGAAGGTGACCTGCTGGGAGAACCTTCTCGCTAGGCTAGGTTGCTAGCTGGCAGGCAGTGACTTGAGATGCAACGGTCCTTTGTTAGAGACCCACAGCTGCAGTGCAGCTACTTCTGCTGCTGACTTCTGCTGCCAGACCTCAGCTAGTCTCGTTTGTCCAACCAGCAACATATACCTGAGCTATCTCTGATGGAGCTCAGATGGAGCTTTGGAAGTCCTTGTTTGTTGTTTGAGTAGTGAGATTTGAAATGGTGATGGATGGACAAATGACTGAGCAAAGATAAAACATAATGGGTAGCTGAAGTAAGAGAAGTAAGGTGGGCATGTTCGCAAGGTTTCCTTCTTGTTCAGTCTGACCTTGGCTTCATTGCACTCTTGCAGGTCTTTATACTTTTGCTCTGCAGCTACAACAAACTCCACCAACCCTTGTTTTTTCTTCCCACCAGTATTTAATCTCTTTCCTTTGAATTTCTCATTGAGTTTCTCACAGCTTCGTAGACTGGTAAACTCTTCTTCTTCTCTTCAACTTTTGAGGTAAGACGAGAAATAACCAGATCTGCTAACCCCATGAACTGCCCTCTCACTTGATGGTTGCCCATCTTGAGATGGGTCTGTTGCAGCTGACCGCCACTTTATTTATTCTATCCATTTTTGCAATAACCAATGTTGAGCAGAATCAGCTCCTTCAGATGGCATCAGTTCAGACAAACATTCTTCAAAACTACTCATCAGAAAGCTGTGGGATATGTGCAGAAATAATTGATTCTCTAAGACCATTGTTGATGTTTTTCCCTCTTGGCATTATGTTAACACACATCTGAAAGCTCCAGACCAACAACCTGACAAAACATCTGCTTTTCTAGAGGTCGGAACACCCGCTGATGATCAGTTCATCAATGATGATGATCAGTTCATCAATGATGATGATCAGTTCATCAATGATGATGATCAGCAGCACCTAGCTAATACTCTTTAATCCTGTCTAAGCAGAAAGGGAGTACTTAGGGTTGTCCTTGTGATTTTTTGTTTTGTTTAATTTTTGTTAAAAAGGTAATGGCATAGTGTAAACTTGTATGTTGTTTTTTATCTGAGGTTGTATTTGTCTAATAATCAGACCCACTATGATCAGATGAGCTGAAAAAACTTGCCATTTAAAGAGCGACTATTAATTCTTCTCAAGGCCTTAGTATGAGTTTATCCTCCAAACGATTCATGTGATTCTACCTTCACAATGTCGCTCTTTTTATACAAAGAGATGGTTCAGCACTGGTGTTTTTGACCTTGTTTACACTCATTGTTGTTGCCCTGGAGTCTGCTTTACTCTGAACGACCGGCAGTCCCGAAACAACTGCTTCATCAAAGGTAAACGTGTCTGAAACACTGGAGCTCAGTGACCACTGACAACGCAGGTGTGATGAGAGGAAACTCATAAACATCTGTATTACTAATCGAGCAATCAAAACTGGAAAAGTGCTGTAACTTTTATGGCAGCGCCGCAGGGGACATCACTGACGTACAAGACATTCATCGTCTCCGGACGGCTCAAAGAGCAAGTTTTCCAGTCGTGAGAGACACAGAAGTGCTGAATGTGTGCAGTGAAAGAGCCTTTAGAAGACACTTTATGGCCTCTCTAGAGTCTCGTGGCTCCGGTCCACAACCAAGTCATAGAACAACTTCATTTTAACCTGAAGCTTTTATTTTTTAACGCTGCCAGACTAGAAGAGTGGAGCTTTTACTTTTGTCTCATAAATCACATGTACCTCATGGTTTTGCTTCAACAGTAGAAATGAACATTTATTCTTTACAGGCTCATAATTCTGCCAGACGCATTAATAACCTCTGGAGTCATTTATTCTTGATACAGTAATGAGCTAAAGTTAGTACCCCCTCAAAGATAATAAAAATCAGCTGATCATACTGGGTCCTGGTATGAGGCAATGCCATTATTTATTTAGAAAAAAAGTTGGCAGTATTAAGTACTACATTCTAAAAGATATAAAAACACAAGATTCATCCAGATTCTCCTGATCACTGACCCCTCAGGACCGCAAGCTGGTGCCTATGTGTACTAATATTTATATCGCCAACCAAGCTCTACTGGGATGGGACGCTTGGCTAGCGGCTCCAGGGCTCAGACCCCAGCTGATTCCTGGGCGAGCTCAGTCCTGGCAGAGTTTGGGTCCCAGCGCAGGTTGGACAAAGTTAGTGAATCTGTTATGGACAAGTGGTCCAGTGAATTAACCTGGAAGCCCAGCCAGAGGAGCTGCTGGTGGCCAGCTGTCTGGTCCTCCGGTTGGCCAAGAGGAGAAGTCTTTATCCAGGACCCAGATACGATACCTGCTACCAGCTGCTTGTCTATGCTCCGTCCCCAGAACCTTCCCAGAACAACCCAGAACCGTTAGCAGTGGTCTGTTACTAAGATTAGCAACACAACAAACCATATTATACATTTTTATTATAAAAGAATGATTATTCTCTGTTTGGTCTTCATTAAGAGATCAGAAGTTCACTGTAAGTGAAAAGTATGGAGGTACTTACCCAGGTTTAAATACATCTTCTTGATGGTAAACACTTTACCACATGTTCTTAATCAATCATTAAAGATAATCGAGAGTAGATGCAGCTGATACCGTACACGCAGCACTTTGTACTCAACAAAGGCTTTAACATAATGTGATTCCAGAAGATCAGATGGTCACATTGTCCTGCTTTTGTCCTGCATACATCTGCTGCACAATGCCTGACATACTTTCATCCCTTCTTCATTTATGTCCATGTTAAAAGAACAGGAAGCTGTCCTGTTTGCAAACGCAGCCACACACATGTCCACGCAGCCATGAGAAACCACGCGTTTATCTTATGTTCAACTATCTCCTGATATTTCTAATCCTTTTCAGAAGAGTCATTTACCAACCACATCAATGTTAGTGCACTAAAAAAATAAGGACTGTACACCATTTTATTAATGAAAGAACTCCTGTGAATACTGTGTTAGTGAGTGGGGACAGTCCATCCAGCCTTGGAACACCATTTTGTCCCACAAGAGGAGCTCCAATGATCTTCTCACAACCAAAAAAAAAAACATTAATCTCCCAACTTCTGGGTTGAAGACAATGAGAAATGTTTTTAAAAATGCAGTTCCTCTACTGAGCACTAGGAAAAATAAACATATTTACAGTCTGTTTTGGTCTCCATAAGTAGATTTCATAACCACAACAACAGTACGGGGACTTTTATGTCCCTCATCCGATAAAATGATATAAAGCCACAAATTTATGTGTAATGAAGCCTAGTTTATGCTTCTCAGTCAACTTGATGCAGATGGAACATCATCAGCTCGACGATGTCTTTTTAGCCATCAAAGTTCTGCGTTGAGGTGGAAGTAAGGTCAAGGAAGACTTGCTGCCAAAACCTATAAGGTGTCGAGTTTCAGAAGATCTTCTGTGAAATCACTTGAAACTCACTTTGTTTTTCTATGAGGGAGAACATCCATCTATCTGTCCGTCCATCCATCCGTCCCTCAGTCTGCCTAGCTATCTGTCCATCAGTGTGTCCATCCATCTGTACTTCAGTCTGTCCACCCATCCTCATTCTCGATGTGCTATTGAACCCACATTTTTAAAAACAAACATCTTCTGAACCTGAAATAAGATCAGCTGGACCTCGCACCGAGCTTCACTGGGATCCTTAACGAGCCTTTGCTCAGCAAACCAACAGCAGCCTTGGCGTCCCTGGGGCTCATGGAGGTCCAGGCAAAATTATCCAGTCCAAAAGGGTCCAGACCAAGCTGGAGGGTGGTTCAGCTGAAGGAGTCAGCTACTGCCAGGACTAATGACTAGCGAATATAGGCCGTCCATCAGTCAGCTCACGTAGCAGCCTCTGGCCATGGGCCACGCCAGCTTCTGCCTGCTGCTTAGCTAAGCTTCAACCTCAGACAGCTGGCCTGGAGCCAGATTGGTGGTGGCCTGGAGCCGGCCCGAAGCCACCTGAGGCAGCCTGTTGGGACAGCCAAATAATGTACAATTGTCCAGATGACAACTCAGTATGTTGTGGTAAAAGGTGTCCATAAGGTTAAAGGTAGATGTTAGAGGTTAGAGTACTCCCAGCTGAGTAATCTTGCTCCACAGTGATTTTTGAAGCAGATGAATCAGTTTTCCAAACACCTGCTCAGAAAACAGACACTACGTCTTCTTTTCCATGTGTTTGACTCTCCTGACATGTCTCATCAGGCACAAGTGACCCATGACACCACATCGAAAAGTGAGCAGGAAGCAGGGAGTGACTGGGAGAAAGAACTTTTTTATGGTTTCCATAAAGCCGAGCGCTCTGATTGCCGGCGTCAAAGTAACAAACTCTTTTATGATCCGTTGGCAGGTTCCCGCCCTGGTTTGTGTAGCCCGGCAGTGATAGCGGTGGCCATTGTTGGCCCATGGAGAGGGAAGCGGCCCTGCCCTGTGTGGAGGGGAGGAGTTGGGCTCCATTCGCCCGCCTGAGCTCTGTGATGGCTGAATAGCAGCTAAGGTGTCCATGCCCCCCAGTGCCCTTCAGTGTGGGAAAGCTCATGGAGAAAACACCTGCGGCAGCTTGACGCCGACTGACGTGGGAGCTTTGCGTGCTAGCAGTGGAAGCGCAGGCCGCTGTGAGCCGATACTCCAGCGATCTGCTGTCATTAAAAACTCATGTCAGAGATCAAACAGATCAGGTTCACACGCCTCCAAACATACAGTAAATGCTGCTTTGTAGGAGCTCAGCTCCACGGTTGGAGTAATCCGATGCTGTTTACATTAAACCACTGATGTCTGGGCTGGTGTGGATGCACTACACCACGGCAAATTACTGAACAAAGCTCATCTGTTTACCAAAGACACACCGCCTTTTTTAACTCCACGTCTGAAAGGAAAGTTGAGGAATCTTCCTCTGTTAGGTCAGTTATGACCTAGAAGAGGTTGTGATTATTTATAAGAAATCAGAATAATGACTTTTTATAAACAAGACAGGTTTGTCAAGTTTAATTTTGTGGCTTTATTATTATCATTTATGATTATGGCATCATTTGGATTCAGCTTCTAGATCTTCATTTATCTGTTCAACAATGACATACAAAGTGCAAAAACATTCAGACAAAAACCAGATTAGTGTTTCCAGCTGCACATGGAGACAAAGATATCCATTTCTGTGGTCTGAAGATGGTAAAACTGAGCTGTTTGGTCAGAATGACCATTATTATGTTTGGAGGGGAAAAGGGGAAGCTAGAAGCCACCATCCCTACTGTGAAGCAGGGAGGAGGCATCACCATTAAGTGGGCAGCTTCGGGTAGATGTGGACGAGTCCTCCCCTAAGACAAGACTAAATAAACCCCCAAATTAGTTGGAAAGTGATCCAAGGACAAAAACAAAAAACAAAAAACAAAGGTTAGACGGTTTTTTAAAAAAAAAAAATCCAGCTAAATGTGAGAAACTCCACTAAATCCTAACCAAGGGAATGCAAACTTCTGAGAGCTGAAAAAAAATTCTCTCTCATTATTCTGACATTTTACTTGTAAGAACATTTCCAGGAATCCTGACTGACATAATCCAAAAAAAGTCTCATCAGCTTTGTTGTTGGACCTGAAGAAAAAGGAGTTTCTTTTTTAAAGGGTTTGCTAATGTTTGAGGTGTACTGTATCATCTGGCAGGTCCGTGTGACGGATCGGTGCTGCCGCTTTGACGTTCCTGGAATTCCTTAATGGAATACACAAATAAGACCTCACAGGAACCAAAGAACAAGACAACATTCCTGAGGCAAGTTTTAACAAAGAAACGCTCTGTGGCATTATAATCCACCCAGAAACCTGGACAGCATATTCACATCTTATTGCTCCACATCAACTGATTTTAAATTAAAATGAAAACCCTTATCTTTCATTTGCGCTGATATATTTAAAATGGATTATGATACCTTTTTTTATGTAGCTTTTGTAATTAGTCTGTGACAGCCAATCAGGAACAGTGCTGAGCTCTGTATTAAAGCGTCCAAATTTACAGAAAAAACAAACATTCTGAGCTGTGATCAAAGACCTACATACATCAGAATCACTCCCCTTTTAAACATCTGTTAATTGTTCTAAGACACCACTAAGACCAGTTCTGGGTTGGTCTTTAAGGTTCTGGGGATGAGGCTTAAGAATGCAGCTTGAAGCAGCTATCTTCAGTTGAAAACTGGAAGCCAGAGGACATCAGCTGGACTACCTACCTAGATCATCAGCTTCTACCTCCTGCAGCAGCTGAGCTCCAGCTTTGCTCACCAGACCGTCATTCAACAGCTAACTAAGTGATGGTAGGTCATGCTGCCCGTTAGGTTTGGTCAGAACATGGCCTGCACCATGGACCAAGCAGCAGAACCCACCGCAGCAGTGCTGGTCTGACTGCTCTTGTTTCATCTGATTTCATCAGAATTATTGTAAATAACATTAATTAGCATTATTGGTTAACATTGACTAAGCTGAAATACTTCCAGTAGCTGAGTTAAAGTGGGCGTGTTCTAGCCAAGTCTGCTCGGGCTTGGGCAGACCCATCTCCTGGCAATTTGATGATGTGAAGTAAGATGAAGAATAGAAACCTTTCTTGAAACCTTAAGTTTGACATCACAGGGGCTTTGTCCAGTTCTTCTCATAAAGTCCTGCAGACCAGCAAACTCCTGCTTGTCCTGACAGTCTACGAAGAAAAGCCAGTGACCAAGTATTTCAGGTGATATTCATAATGTTTTTGTTTCAAAACTTTTACAAACATTCCTGTTTAGTTTTCTGAAATCATTTCTAATTAGCTCTAACTGATTGCTGCTGTTTTCAAGGGAACAAGTAAGGTAAAGTACTTGGTGCCCGTCGAGCAGCTTGGACCAACCTGGGACCACAGCAGGTTTGGACCAGAGCTGTTCCCCTGTTCCCATGAACCAGCCACTCCTCCTGGACCTGATGACTCAACACGCTAATTCTAGCAGCAGGGGATTTCCTGGACAGCACCGGATTGGCCTTCATTAGTTCTGGTTCTGCAATCCTCATTGATAATCTCACAGCCAGCAGAGAAAAATTCCCAGCATGAAGCATGAAAACAGCATGCGGATTCCAGCAAATTAGAGGGACATACCTGAAGAAAAGGATCCAGTTTAAGGTGGAATTGTTGATGTCTCAGTGGTGTATACCTCTGATCTTTCCACAGCTGATAATCCATACTACCAGCCAATAACTTGACATTTCCTGAATGAATTAATTAGTCTGTCATGCTTGTGAAGGGCTTTTGGTCCATTCTTCTTTTCGTTGCTTCTGTTCCTTAAGGTTTTAGTCTCTTTGAAGGTCCCACTACAGCATTTCTGGACAAAGACTGAGGAAAAGGGACTGGGAAAACCCTTTGTTATGTCATCAACAGGTTTCTGAAGATTCATCTTCGAGTCAGTTTGTTTGAAGCTCTGGACAATGCCATCTTGGTGTCGATCTAGACATGGACAAAAGAAACAAATCTGGCCGATGATTGGAAGCGTACGCCAAGAAATTGACTTCTGGGTTGAATCTATCCAGGCTATAGGAAAAGTTGCAATTCTGACCACCAGGGTTTGGATCCAACAATGAGTTCATCTCCACTGACTTTCATGTTGAAATGTTCAACATTACAGGAAAAATAAACGTATTTACAGTCTGGTACATAAAAGTTTTGGTCTCCATAGGGAGATTTCACATCCATGACAACTGCATGGGGTAACTTTTGTTTCTCAAGTAAGTAAAATTATATAAATTTTAAAAATGTATGTATAATAATATTATTTAATATTATTATGAGCAATAAATCAAATTACTATTCTTATTTTTTAGAAATTTCAAAGACAATTAGCAATATAGCAAAAAGAAAAGAAAACAAGTAAGAATAAGTCATTGAATTTGATTCAGCTTTATTTATATATCACCAAATTACAACAAATGTCATATCAAGGCAGTCCAACAATACAGTTCAACTTGTTACAAATTAGTCCTATTAATAAAAAGCCAATGAAGTAATGATAATTATTGCTTCACTAATGACCTCGCTACTTTTCTTGGATACAATCCTCCATCCTGAACAAGCGCCAGATGACTGTGGAAAGAAAAACTCCACTTTAAAAGGGAGAAACTTCTGACTGAACCAAACTCAGGAAGGACGAGTATCCACCTGGACCAGTTGGAGGTTGAGAGGACAGAAAAGAGGAGAGAACAAGAACAACAGATCAGGAACACCTGCTGGGAAGAAGGAAGACAGGTTCATCACAACAATAATGGTGTTATGAATGGAGTTGGAGTGAGGAGAGGTGCATCATGAGAGGTCTCCCAGCAGTCTAGGCCTGTAGCAGCATAATTAAGAGATGTTTCAGCTCAACTGAGTCATCCTTAACTATAAACTTTATTTAAAAAGGGAAGTTTTAACTCTAATCTTTAAGGAGAAATATGATCTCCCCCTGGTTCTCGTCAGAACCCTGCCTGCCGCATTTTAGATGAGCTGTGTTCCTGATTTTATCAATATTATAAAGGTGAAAGAAATCAAATGAAGTACAGTGACTGTTCTCCAACCCTGTGATTGACAGTGTGTCTAAGGTGTTTCTCCTGGTTTTCTCCAAACATGGTTCTGGACAATAAGACCAAAAATCCCCACTTTGGTCTCACATGTCCAGAGGTCTTCTGGTTTGTTCAGATGCAGTTTTGTGAACTTCAGTTGTGTTTCTATGGCAACAGCCTTTAATGTTTTCCATTTGAGAAAATCGTGGAACATGAAACTCCATATAGTTTTAAAATACCTTAACAACCTTTTCCAGAGTAATTTGAAACACCAACTGCATCTCTAAGATCATAGCTGATGTCTTTTCTTTGTTGTTAACATACAACTCAATGTTCCAGACCTGGAAACTGACAAAACATCTGCTTCTGTCAGGGTCTGCACACCTGCTGATGATCAGCTCATCATCATTGATGATCAGCTCATCAATGATGATGATCAGTTCATTAATGATGATGATTAGCAGTACCCGGGTACTACTCTTATGTCCTGTGGGCAGAAATGGGGTACTTAGGATTCTTTTTGAAGTTGTAGAATTAAAACAGCATAAACATGAGGACTCCAATCAGCAGCGGAGAAACAAATCCTGTAGACGGATTAATTACTCCATCATTAGGCCACTAAACATCCATCTGATCCGAGTCATTGGTGGGGGTCCCTGGATTTAGTTCATGGACAATAAGGAAGACTTAAAGCCTGATTAGTGGACTACATGTCGTTGCAGATTTGCGGCCTGATTGAGGTGTTTACATGCAGGAGGATAGTTGGATCTGACCTCTCAGGCTCTCTGCAGCTTTTGGTTGATTAGTTTGAAGGATTTTCCTCTTGATGCTGCTCCAACATCCTGCTGGTTTCCTGAAAATTGGACATTTCTGGTCGAACTCTGCAACACAAACTCCTTCCCAGCAAGCAGTTTAATCAGATTGTAAATGATCTCATGTCCAACATTTCTAGAATACTTTATGCTAAAAATGTCTCTTATTCAGATAAAGAGCCTGACTTCCAGGAAAGGTTGTTTTTAACTCTTTAATTATTCACAGACATGCAGCGGAAGTGTTGGAGATGTGGTTAGATGTTTCTGTCATGAATTAGTGGAAGGTTTTACCATCTGAGCAAAATAAAAACTGCTTGGCTTTGTGGACAAATGTAGATGATTAGTTTAAGGTCAGATTCAAAAATAGGTCCACTCAAGTTATCACAATATTTTGAAAATAACATTTTTCCCAATCAGAGATCAAAAACATGTCTTCTTTCGCCTGTCAATTAGCATGTGGTTAACTTAGCTGCACTTAAGCCCGAGTTTATGAGCATGTCTGATGCAGGTGTCTGAGACCTTTCAAAACATTTTTAATCACAATTAGATTAATCATAATCAGATTTAGAATAGCAAAGAAGGAGCAAGCTCTGCTTTAATAAGACATTTTCCATCTGAACAATATACAATGCCAATACCAAGCACCTAAGTGAACACAGTTGAAAAGCACAAAAATGCTACAGAAGACAGTCACTAGCGCCCAGCTGCTACATGCTGCCTGTTAGCAGTGTGAAGCTAAGTCTCCACAGATTGTAACTATGTAAAGTTGATCACTCTGAGCCCAAAACTCACTGAACTAGGAGTCAAAAAACAACTAAAAGTAACATGCTCCACTTTCCAAAGTCCAACTCTGAATTCAGTCTCATCTTTGGTGTTTCTCCATTGGAAACCAAATTCCAGAGGACAAATCCACTAGCTTCGTCGGATCACAACCCCTCCCATCCAGTCATCCATCCATAAACTTCTACTTCTCCAGAATCTGGTTGTGGGGGCAGAAGCCTAAAAGAGAGGTCTGGACCTCCTTCTCCCTGGTCATTTCCTTCAGAGAACATCAAGGCATTCCCAGGGCAGCTATGAAGTATAATTTCTCTGGTGTGCACTGGGTTTGTCTCATGGTCTCCTCCCACATGGACATGTGCGAAACACCTCCAGAGGGAGACATTCTAACTAGATGAACCACCTCAGCTGTCTCCTTTGGATGTGGAGGAGCAGCAACTCTCTGGATAACTGAACTTCTCCTATCTCTAAGGGAGAGTCCAGACATCCTTCAGACAAAACTCCTCTCAGCTGCTTGTATCCTCTATCTAGTTCATTTCAGTCACTACCCACAGTTCCATAAGTGAGAGTAGGAATATAGATCCACCTACCGGTGGATCTATATTCCTACTAACAAAGCTAAGTTAGCAGCAGATGCTGCGCTGATCCAGTCATCAATCTCCTGCTCCATACCACCCTCACTCATGAACAAGACACAGAGACACTTAAACTCCTCCACTTAAAGGAACACTCCACTCCAATGAAAGCTGAAGATCACAGCTTTATGAAGCTAACAGAAGCACATCATCATCATCTGTGTCCCATCCCCACTCCACCCCTCTTAGCTGCACCGAGGAACATAGTTGAATGTTTTCTCCAAGTCCACAAAATCCTGTGCACTGGTTAAGCTAACACCCATGATTCCTCCAAGACCCTAAGGAGGGTACAGAGCTGGTCCAGTGCTCCAGGACCATGATGGAACCTACATTGTTCCTCCTGAATGTGAGGTTTGATCATCAGTTGGACTCTCCTCTCCAGCACCCCTGCATAGACCTTACTGTCCAGCCCCAAGGTATCCAAAATTGGGCAAAAACTGTGCAAATGGGCCTAATGAACTATCCTGGCAGCTGATTGGAACACACCCACCTAAGTTTGTTCAGCTTAGCTCTTCTAACCTATAATAATGTCAGTTTACAATCATTCTAATCAAGTCTGTCCTGCCATCCTCATTTCAGATGTCACAGCCTAAAGAAAATCTGAAATGAAGGGTAGCTGAGCGGTCAAGTTAAAACAGGACCTGGCATTGCTTGTTGATCGACCCATCCCTGTGGAGCCTGGGTCCTGGCCAAGCCTCATTGACTCACCATCGGTTAGACAACCTGGAAGGGTCCAAGAAAAGTCAGGAGGTTAAGGTGACACCGCAGCAAGACCAGAAGTCAATGGTCTTCATTTAGTTTGGTAGTCTGTTCCAGTCCAGGAAGTGGAGAAGATTCCAGTTCCTCTACTGACTACTTGGATATGGATTCAGACCTGCAGTGCCTCTACTGACCACGAGAGTCTGGATCCAACATTGAGTCAATCTCCGCTGACCTCCACACAAAATGTGCAATTGTGTAGCAGCAATAAGCTATATTAAGGGTGACATCCTTTTAGCGATAGCTCATTGTGGTTAACAACTCACTTTTATGTCTAGCTTGTTTGCACTGTCTGAAGTTGAAGTCTGAGTTGTGGATAAAGACATAACAGACCATTAATCACTCTTATTTTAAAGACAATAGGTCTTGTTGTGCTGTTAACTGTGCTAAGAGACAGCTGAAAAAGGTTCTGAGTCTTTACTAAACCTCAGGGATGAAGTTTAGTAAAGACAGCCTGCGCTGACCAGGTGTCTGATAAATGATCACAGCTTTGCAGTCCCCTGGAGCTTTGTCACAGCTGGGTTTCAATGGACTTCCAGACAAAATTAATCAGTCCGAGAAGCTACAGGTGGAGGATGGCTCTGCCAGAGGATCCAGCTGTGACTGCAGAACTGTGGTTAGTTTGCGTCAGCTTGTCGAGGGTCAAGTCCAGTCTGAGTTCCTCTTATCTTTGTTTTAACTTCAACATTACTTGTTTCAAATGTTGATTTGTGAATTTCTTATGAGTCCACTCAGTTCAGACCAGTATTGTATTGCATAGTTTGGGATTATTTGTCTTACACAGCTGCAAACATGTTTTTATTTTGTCTAAAACAAGATCTGCTTGGTAAAACTGTTGTATTGGCGACTCTCTGTGTGACTCTTGCATTGAAACTTGAGATGTACGTTCTAACCCTTTTGCATGCAAAAGATAGATACTTTTTAAATAATTGGATAATTAGATACTTTTTTCCACAACAGTTGTTTCAGTGTTGTCATAAGAAATGAGGATGGGTTGTCTCATTTAATCAGAATGGAAAATAAGGTAACATTAGTTACCATCAACCTGAAATCTCTAACTTGTGGTGACCAGCTCCTCTGCGGTCTCCAGAAGGTTCAGACAACCCCTGCTCTCTGTTTTCCTTCAGTCTTACATCCTCCACCGCTTATCTTTACTCGTCTGGATTTGGGGGTCTTATTCTGGGTATTAGTTGGTCTTTGGAAAGCTCAATCTGCTGCTTCACCATGTAAACAACTTTCCCGTTGTCATGGTTACTAATCACATCATAGCAGATGTTAAAATGTGCCAGAATCAACAGCAGAAATCCTTCAAAACAGCACAGCATCCAAACCAGCATAGAAAAGGTCACAAAAACTGTTTTAACAAAAAGCTCAAAAGGAATTTAGAAGAGTAATTTTAACACAAAGAGAGAAATATCTGACCAACAAACTAATTTTGTTCTTTCAGTTTTGGATCTGAGGCAAAGGTTGTTCAACTAATATAGCAACAAATGAGCTACAGTCAATTCTGGAGTCCTTCAGTTCACTCTCACAGAAGCAGCCTTCAACTGCAGGCAGCTGCTTCTGCTGCTTCACTAGGCTCTGCTCCCAACCAAAGGCAGCCAGATGTTTGGTGGCCTTCACTCCAGCACTCCTCCAGGCCCAGTCAGAATTGTTTTCTGCAGGTCCAGAACAAGAGAGCAGAGGTCTGAACAGGGTTGGTTAGCTAGCTGGAAGTATCCTAAGTTATCTGGAGGCAAAGCAGGTGGACCCAGCTACTCCACCTGCTGCATGAGAGAGTAGTGGGCGAGCTAGAGGCATTCCACACAACAGCCTTCCCATCAACTCTAATCAGCAGACTTTGGTGAGTGTGAAGTTAACATGTGGTGCAACAGCCCCATGCCACCTGTTTGCCAGATGCTAACATGATAACAATGGCAACAAGTACCTCAAAACCACTCCACAGAGACATGTCTTTTTTTATCACAGTGAA
This sequence comes from Zenarchopterus dispar, assembly GCA_028564865.1. Classification (NCBI taxonomy): domain Eukaryota; kingdom Metazoa; phylum Chordata; class Actinopteri; order Beloniformes; family Zenarchopteridae; genus Zenarchopterus; species Zenarchopterus dispar. The sequence goes on from JAOWBL010069400.1 coordinate 34,214, forward strand.
TAAAAAGGACAACTGTAAACTGTTAGCATGTGGCTAATTTAGCTAATGAGGCCACCTTGAAGTGAAGAAAACGTGAGCTGCTGCTGACTGGATATTATCACACAATAAATGTTATCTAAGTGCAGGGTTGTGGGTTAGCAAAATATCTTCACATTTAAGCACATTTCAGCATTATGAGCTTTTAGGGTTTAGGGAGCAGGAAAAGAGGAACTAGCAATGTCATCCAAAGGTGGAAGAATGCTTGAAGAACTTTTTCTTTCTGACCAACATGTCTTTCTCAGAGAAAACTGAGTCTCTGGACTCTGAGACGGACTTGTCTTCAACCTGGCTTGAGGTCACTGAGATTGTTACAAGATTCTGTGGTGGCAGAGCTCCAGGATGAGGTCTTCAAGTTCCTCAAGGCTCTGGGTTTTGTAGGACTGACTTGGTTCATATGACTCTATAAGATTTGAGTAGACATTGTGGGGCATGTTTCAGTTAAACGGGAATCACACTCCTCAGCCTCCCTGGTAAGATCTGTGCTAACATGTTCATATTTTAAAGATGTTCTTCATTTATTCACAGTGGCTAGCTTAGTCACACCGACTAAGTTACTGGCTAAGTTAGTCAGTGTTTGGTCTCACTAACGGACTTAACAACTGTTAGCATGTGACTTTATGATAACTAAATAATTTAGCCATCTGCTAACCAACAGTTAACGGGTAGCAAAGTTAGGCACTATTGGCATATGTAGCTACATGCTAACCAGCTCCAGTTGTTCTTTATATATTAACTGCAACAAGTAAATGGCATCTGGTGATCCAACAAAAGTTAGCCAATATTAGCAGATGCTTAACTTACTTGCTTGCTAACATTTGTTTGTCAGTTAGCATCTGGCTAATTTAGCCACAGTTAGCATGTGGCTAACAGTGCAAATGTTTCAGGTATCTCTTGATTAGGTGCTCGTAGCATGTCCAATCAGGAGGAGCCCCCAAGATAGACCCAGAGTCTGCAGGCTGTCCTGGGAATGCCTCCCAAACATTTAAACTCTCATGCCTGCTTGTTTAGATGTTTATGTTTCCTAGGATCAGAAGTCACATGGACACCAGTCACATTTTTGTCCATGAAGACGTCACCTGGGATCTCGTTTCTCTGCTGGGACAAGTTCTGACCCGTCTACCATCCTTAGTTTTGGTTACTCCCATCCAGATCTATCGGAGAGGCATCTATGCTTTGAGTTGTCTTTGAGTAAACACAACGCATCAATTAGAGACAAAAGAATGGACATTGTGGGCAGATTATTCCATCATATGATGAAACAACAAAGATGAGCTCTCGCATGTTGGATTCTTGTCTCCTCCTTTTGCTTAAATCTTGTTTTTAGTCTTTTTTGGATCCTATAATGTAAGTCCTGGAAGTTTTCTGTTTTTTCCCCTCTCTACCCTTATCTCCTTGCTTTCCTTTCCTCATTCCCTACATTTTTCCTCCCCGTCCCTCCCTGCATCCCTTCCTTTCCTGTGTTTGGTCAATCTTCACCTCCACCCTTCAGTACACCCTTCCCTTCCATCAGTTCTGAGCCCTTTTCCCTTATTTTTCTTCTTGTTTTCCTTTACAGTCATCGCGAGGGTCCACTCTACTATTCAGTGACAACTCAGGAACAAAAACAAGTATTCAAATCTGTAATATGTACATTAATGTGCAACAGTTTGTCCCAGATCTTTATATCCTCTGTTTTGTGTAACAAAATCTGCACAATCAAGCCTTACTGCTTGATCATCAGCCATTGATGAACTGATCATCATCATGTGTGCACAACTTTTTAATAGCAGATGTTTTGAGAGTTTGTTGATCTGGGGAATTCTTAATGCAAAGCACAGTGGTGGAGTTGTGATCGTTTGAACTTATGCCACCTTAAAGTGACTACAAACTCAGAACACAATCCTTGGACTTTGTCGGGGCTATCAGGAGACAGGCCTAAACCTGTTTTTGTTTAAGTTTTTTTTAGATGGGTTGAAGAAGTTTTCTTCCTGTTGACATGTTTCAACTACAGAGTCTTGTACTTTGTGACTACCTGTGACATCACGGATCCAGAAAAAGAACCCCCCTGTGATGTCACTGGTAGAGGTCTGAGGAGTGATTCTGAAATTTATTTATTTATTTAGTTAGTTAGTTAGTTAGTTAGTTAGTCAGGATGGCACCAAATCTACAAATACTCATGCCATCTGATAGCAGTTCAGCCAAAAATGAGCAAATATGCAGAGTGAGAAGCCCAAAAGCTGGCCAGAACAACCACTGCTAGATACTGAATCAGGGCTTAGCCCAGTTGGTTGCTGGGTGGGATGCTCATGGCAAACTGGTGGCCTTGTAGGATCTCAGCACTCAGTCACTCATTGCCTCGTTGTCCTTGATATGTCGCCTATATCACCATAGTATCCAGTCACTGCGAGATGAAGAATTTGACAATCTACAGGCAGTGCAGCTGATGTTCAGTGTTGCCAGAGGCAAAACAAGAACAAATGCAGTTCTGCTGGGACCCGTTGCTCAATCACCATAAGCCAGTCACCTGATAGTCAATCAATCTGTGGAGCCTAGTGGTTTTGGCCACCCAAGCAAGAGTAACCAGTTGCTCTACTGCACTCAGATTGTTGTTGGCTAAAAGGAAGGGCCCTGAAATGATCCAAGGTGAAGGTTGCTAAACAAGAGGACCCAGCTGTGACCAAAGGTAAAAGCTGATGATCTAGAGACAGTCCAGCTGGTGTCCTTTGGTTAGTCATGGTTAGCAGCCTTCAACTGAACATCGCTGCTTTGCTAAACTTCAGCCTTTCCTAATTGGTCATTTAGTACAGTTAACAACATATGACAGATGATCTTTAAATGAAAAGGACTGTGCTTTCTTAACATTTTATTCAGAGCTCAGAAGTCAAGCTCACTGAAAATATCAAGTAGGTAAAGTCAAAACTACGGTAGATGTTTGCAGCCATAAATTCAAACTGTATATCAGTCATTTGAACCAGACTGCAAATATGTTTATTTCTGCTGTAAAGTGAGACATTTTAACACAGAGATCAATGGAGATTAACTCACTGCTGGATCCATACCAACTCGGATCTAAAAGGTTTCTGGTTTGTCTCCTGGAAGGAGTCTTTCTGTTTTCATGTTCTCCCTGTGGGCACTCCAGCTTCCTTTCATAGTCTAAAAGCATGCATGTCAAGATAACCTGTGACTCTAAATCATCTGTAGAGTGAATGTGGTTGGAGTCGAGGGGTGTGTCTGACTCTGTCCCCTAAAAGTCAGCTACTATGAAGCGAGCTGTCAGTAGATATATTACTGGACCCTTGTTGTGAATCTTTGACCACAAGGTCCCAGCTTATCATGTCAACTTATAAAAATAAACAGTTTTCTTACAGGTGAGAGAATTATTATTGTCTTGCACACTGTAAAACAGGAGCTGCCAACAGGAAATGTAGGAGAAAAAACTTGGACCCAAAAGCAGACACAAACTCAGAGACTGGACTGTGGTGAATTTATTTACAAGGAGCAAAGTAGTCAGTTAAGATAAGTTGGTGTCCACGGACTGAAGTGGACTGACGGCTCCAGGATCTCTCCGGTGTAGATGGTCAGATACCAGTGAGTCTAAAATAACAAAGAACACATGGTAAGTAAATTTCAAACATTTACAGTGAACAGTGACAATGACTTGATTAAGGTTGACATGGTTCGCTGCACTGATGACTAGCATGCATTTAGGCTAGCGGCACGTTAGCAAGCTCTTCTCCTGGACTGTGATTTAGTCATAACAATAAAACTGAAATCATAATCATGAACATGAAATTGTAACCATAAAACTGAAATCATAGCCATAAAACTGAAATCATAATCATAGACATGTACTGACATTAACAGGCAAAATCCAGTTTTTAAAAGCTGAAGCCATTGCAGGAGTAAAACAAAAAAAGCACAGATTCTTCACAAACCATTAGTTTACATCAGAACTAAGCACATTTATGCACAATTAGTGGCAACTAATAAGGTGGTGAGTGTATGTGTATACAGTCACCACTTTATTAGTCATACCATATTACAGAGATCAAGACATAAGGATATTGTAATAGTTTTGGTAGGATAAAATCAATAAAATCTGTTGTAAAATTTAACAAAGATGCCAACAGTTATAAGGTGAAAAACCAGAATATAGTTATCAGGCTAAAATTATAGTGACCAAGAGTTCAAAGGGTCATGTGACATGAGTCAAACTTCAGACACTCTACCAGCCGGTATCATAAAAATCCAGATTTATGAGCCAGGACACGTCACTGCTCCATCTGAATTGTCTGACAACAGAAGATGCTCATGTCAGTGACAGTCTTCCTCCAGCATGACTAATCCAGTGAGATATTTTTGTTAACAATGTCATTCTTGTGCCTTCACATAATGATACTGTTGAATAAATGATACACTATTAATCTGTATTTATAGCGTGGGTGCTTTGTCATAGCAGGCTTTGTGAAGAGTTTGAGGAAAAATTGGTAAATCAAATATGTCCCAAGGTCAACTTGGAGGGTGGTTTGGCTATAGGAGGGCAAGTGGCTAACAAGCAAGAGGTTCTGCATCAGTTAGTCTAGGTTGTAGCTCTGACTGTGACTGCTGCAGGCTGCTGCTCAGCTGAGCTCCATCCTCTGACTCTTCCAGACCAACCCAGAACCAGTTAAAACCCCAACAAGACATAATATCTTTAAAATAATAATCGCTGCTCAGAAATCAAGATGGGGATAAGAAGCTAAAGCAATGACTGATGAGGTACATGAAAATTCATTCCCCTTAGATGTGAAATCTACCTATGGAGATAAAAACTGTTTTTTGCACCAGACTGTCAATGTATGTGTTTCTGAAGCACCAGTTAGCTCATCTGGCTGAGCTGGTGCACCACATACAGAAGTTGTTACCTTCATGCAAGTAGTCCAGGTTCAAACCCTGGACTGTGACTCTTTGCTGTATATCTCCTCCTTCCTGTCTCACCACTTCCAAATAAAGACCACTGAAGCCACAAAATGTTTTAAAATATAAATGTTAATTCTGCTGTAGAGTTGAACATTTTGACATGGAGGTCAGGTCAGACCAGCATGTATCCTTTTGGCTAAACCACAGGTGCTAATGACGTTGGAGTGAATTTAAGAGGTCACATGACTGTCTTACATCACCTAAGGGTTTAATATGCGTTAAAGTCTACACCTTAGTTAACTGCTAAGCCAGTTTAACTGCTGAAAACAGTGGAGCAGTTACAGTCTGCTGGTCCTGTACCTAGCATGAATGCAGCTTCCCGTTAGCCTACCACTCAAGACAACTTCCTACGACTTCATACGACTTCCTGTTTCCACATGTCACAACCTGACAGCAAGCTGGACCTACAAAAGTCCAGAAGGTTCTCAAAGTCAGCAGTTCACACTCAGAAGTGTCGTTAAAGTTAATGAGGTGTGATGGATGTTTGGTTGTTGAGGTCAAGGCACTGCTAGCATGACTCAGCAAGAGACAGGCTAGCAGAACTCACTAAAAGAGGAAGGAGTATTTATGAGGCAATAAACAGGAAAACTGTTTTTTTCATGTACATAACAAAATGTAATTTAGTTCCTGTAGTTTGGTTATTTAGTTACTGTAGTTTGGTATACCTAATGAAGTGGTGACTGTGTACACATACACTCACCACTTTATTGGTGTTTGTATCAGTGAGATCTGCAGCATGTTCTAGCACCCCCATAAGGAGAAGTTGTTGAGCTGTCGGTGTTTGAACAAGGACATATCTCAGGAATGATGATTTGTCTGGATGATTGATGGTGTGAAGAAGCAGGGAAACATCTAAAACATGCAGGACACTAGCTATAGGGCCCGGTTTGCCTACCCCTGGCCTAACACATACACAGCAGTGAAAGAAATGACAGTTCCTTAATTAACCACTAGGGGTTGTCACCACAGCCGGCTGTGAGTTGGCCAGGATGGGTCAGAGGATGAAAATGAACTAACGAGCAGGCAGAAGCTAACTTTGTCCATGAACGAAGTCTGCTTCCCAACAAATAGGCTCAAATTCACCAGTCGAGCCCCCTTCAGATTAGTCCAGACCCTTTCAGATTGACTAACTCTGCCTGGACCTCCACCAGGACCCAGGTCTGATGAGGTCAAATGGTGGCTTGTGAGAGTGCTGGTTCGGAGTCCAACCAGTCTTTTCCCATTTCACCTGTGGATATACTTGTTTCAAATGTTGTTTCCGTAACAACACCAAAAAAAAGAGGATGGATGGACAAATTTGATCAGAAGTAAAGCAAGATAACACTAATTATCTTCATAAATTAGCATGAACTAAGTTTAACTAAAATCACTTGCTTGTGGTGACTGTGTCATGGTGGGTGTGTTCAAAGCATCTATCAGGCCTGCTTCTTCTGTCCATATGCCCATTTTTGGAATAACCTGAGGATTTAGGTGACTTTACCATGGCAAAATGGAGACTTCAATGAAAAAGAAAATCAGGCTTCAAACTGAATCTTCAGAAACCTATGGGTGATGTCACTGGGGCATGTCCTGCTCTGGAACAATCTATGGGTTATCCCAGAAACAGACATAATCTAACCCTAACCATATAATCTGTGGAGAAAAAATGATTTTAATTGATACAAAAACTGGAGGTTTTCTGGATGGATGGATGGATGGATGGATGGATGGATGGACAGACAGACAAAGGGATGCAGATATATAAAGAAATTGTTACAGAATTCCAAGCTGTGTTTGTTTCAAAGCCAGAATGATGGTGTTTTTCCCACAGATCAGTATCACAGATGCTGATTAGGAAGAGTTATTTTGCATCGCTGGAACAAACAAAAAAGCCTTTCTCTGTTTACAGGTCTCCACTGCTGCAGGAAAGATTCTTGGCCATGATAACAGTTTCCTTTTTTCTGTTGTGGGACAACTGAAACTGCCTGTGTCATATAAGCTTTGTTGAGTTTAGGGCCTATAGGCAGCCCCGGACTCGGGGCCAATTCAGACAAGCCGCTCTCAGCCAGTGAAACCAGAGAAATGATGATGCCCATGGGACCAGAGACACTGAGTCAAAGACAACCATTCAACAGCTAAACTCTGCTCCCATGGGTGTAGGCCATGCAGCCGGGCTACATAAGGATCACACATTCTGTTGCTGTTACTTAACAGTTACTAATCTGTTTCTTGCCTACAAGGAGATCTTTGAAGACTTATGTTTAAGATAAGTTGATCTGTATCAGACTGGAGAAGGATACAGGAATTTCAAAGTCGCATCCCAGTGGCAGAACATGGTGGAGGGAGAATCCTGATTTGGGCTTGCTTCATTACCCCCAGGGTCTGCGCCATCGTGGATGGGAAGTCGTCTTGAATGCCCTATTCATGTTATAGAATATAAACTTTTCACTTTTATTATGATGATCATTCAAAGGATTTTGATTCAATTAAGATGAATTATGATCATAACGAGTCAGATGATTGATACGTGCCGCTGCTGTTCTCGAAAGGCCTCGTCAACCTGGCAGATAAATGATTAGAGAAGCCATATTTAAATAAGTTTAGTTATTTCCCTTCATTTAGGATGAATGATTAACTGTCACATTGCTCTTAGGCTCCGCCCCCTCCTGGAGAAACCTGGTAATCACATGATCTGGTTTGCAAATAATCAATAACATTCAGTATTAATGGTGGAAATGTTAGATACATATTTACTTTGATCCCCCCAGTATTAGCATTAACAGCAATAATTTTCCATATAGTAAAATCAACTTTTGTGTATAACAAAAAGTTAAAATGTTGAGTTATGAGATTAATGGGTCATTTATTGTCCATTTTTCATGATGCATTGTGGGAAATATGGAGTGTTCTATATAGCGATAAATGATTTTCACAACTTTTTCTATATGTATTAACCCATAGAGGACAGTGTCTGACGTGTCCACTTCAGGATTTTTAAGCAGAAAGAGACAGAAAACACGCCCCCTGGTGTTGAAGATGAGAAAATTTAGTTGCCTGCTCCATGTTAATGCTAAAGCGTCGGTGTTGTAATAGGAGACAAAGTCTCCAGTTTCCATCCAACAAGCTTCACTTGAAGCCTCAATTCTCTGATGAAAACATGTTAAAGCTGCATGAAAACATGCAAAAACTTTACTCTGTTTTACAACAAAAGAAAATTTTGAAGGGTTTAAAGTTGCAGCTCTAGTTTTTATATAGGGGCTTGGTGGGGTTTTTTTTTTTTAGTTTGCTTCATGATGCTGTCATAAAACAACATCATAAATTGTGTGCAGTACTTCTTCACTCGTTTGCCCCATTTACGCAGGATTAAAATAATCTCAGGACCTGTGGTACTTTGTAATAATCACAGAGGACGTCTGTGTTTTTAATCCCATTTTAATGTGTCATGTCTGTTATTTGTAAAGTAAAAGGTCCACCTCAAATTACCTACAGTATGGAAGTCAGGAGTTAAAGTTATTCCCCTCTGAATACACATGTCAGTGATTGGTGATGTTCAGGCTGAAATCTTCAAATAAAATTCCTCTTATCATCTTTTCTGACTCTTTCCTGTCGTAATTATGGTAATTGTGGTACATAGTGTGATATTACATAATAGCTTCAGGCTATATTCAGCACATTTAGTGTGATGATCTAATGGATAGCATCAGCAACCAATACATCAGAAGGACAACACATGTTAGATGTTTTGTAGATAAAGTCAGAGAGGCCAGACTGAGATGGTTTGGACATGTGCAGAGGAGGGATAGTGAATTTATTGGTAAAAGGATGTTAAGTTGGGAACAGTCAGGCAAGAGACCTAGGGGAAGACTAAAGAGGAGATATATGGATGTAGTGAAGGAGGACATGAGGGTGGTTGGTGTGAGAGAAGAGGGTGCAGAGTATAGGGTTAGATGGAGATAGATGACTGTGGCGACCACTGAAAGGAGCAGCCGAAAGGAAAAGAAGATAGTGCGATGATCCAATATTTTCAGATGATAAACTTAAAGAAAATAACATTAAGCTTGACATGGAGATGTATGAAATAAGGCCCATTTCTCAAAATTCATTCTTGAGAATAGAGAAAAGGTCAAGAAGTCCAGATGATCAGAAGAATGACTATGAGATGAAGACACATCTGGCTGCATCACACAGTAAAAAAAAAACCTTTTAGCTTTCATTGAGATCAAAGCCTCTCCGACAGCACAAAACCTTTAAGGCTTCAACAAAAGCTCCTGTTACTATATCACTTTTCAAAATGTGACATGTAGTCACTGAAACCTAATTTGAGCATCTGATCTGATGTTCTTAAATCAATATTCAGATTTATTGTTAAATAAAAGGTAAAAGTTTGATAAAAATGCAAGGCCTCGACATCACATCCAACTCAATGTCTGTAAACTACGGTGAAACACAGACTTCACTTATCCAGCGTGAATGAACTGAAGTAAATCCAGATGTTGGGGTGTAATTTTAGAGTTACTGCAGGTCCAGAGGTCATTTTAGTCCAGAGAGAATACACTTAACTTGTGAGTTGTATTTAGAAACATGCAGCCCCACAACATAATGCTGCCGCCTCCATGCTTCGGTTAGACTTGAGCCCTGAGGCCTTAACACATCCTCCTGTTTCCTCCAAACATGACATAGATCATTATGGTTAAACTGTTCAACTCTAGTCTCATAGGACCATGAAGATCTTTGATCTTTGTTTTGTGACTGTAAACTGTAATCTGGCTTTTTATGATGGTTTTTGAGCTGTGGCTTTTTCAAAACTCCCCCTTAATTATTCTGACATTTTACAAAAACAGAGAAAAACACAGAAATGCAAAATGACCTCAGACAGAAACAGTTTCCTCTATTGTCAGACATGAAGAAACAAAAGATTCAAGCAAAACTGAAAGTCTGAGGGTTTTACCGTTTTTATTGGGACAATAGCCGAACTTAAAGAAATGGAGAGGAATGAGAGATGGAGGAAAGAGGAGCAGAGAGAGGACAGAGAGGGAAACTCAGCAGGAAGGAGCAGTAGAAGGAGGATAAGATTAGCTGACAATCAAGACAAGTGAATGAAAGAGGAGGCAGAGCAAGCGGAGGAGGCGGATCTGGAGAGCAACAGTCAGATTCAAACAATGCCAAAACTGACAATTAATCTAATAATAAAAAATAATAATTGACGGTTTTACTTAAGCAAACAAATCACTTGATATAAAAAAAATATGGGAAAAATGGCCAAGTTGATATTGAGAATAATGATTGGTAAAATAAGCAGTTGGTACAGTTCGCTGCCGGGGACGGCGTTGGCGCTCCGGTCCCACCAGCTGCCAGTAGTGTCACCAGGTTAGTGGGCCCTTGAGCCGCAGGGATAATCAGCTTTATTAGTGCTGCCGCTAAAACCAATTTAAGAGCAGACTGGAGGGATCAGACGGGCCAGCTGTCCACACCACCGCCTCGCCTCGCCAGGCCCCCGGCCCACACAAGACATCAAAACAACAACGGGCCAAGAGGCTGAGCGGGCTCATACTCCTACAATAGTCTTTCTGTATGTGTAAAAATATAATAAAGATCAAATTCAACAGAGCAATTTGCAGCATTTTGGCAGAAATACCTCATACCCATGGTTATACATGGAGATGGAGAGGAGATGGTCCGCTGTTATTTTGCAGAACCTGAGCACTTTGAAGTTGAGACAAACATAAGATCTACATCAGAAAGGCTAAGCATGAGAAGAATCAAGGTTTTGTATTGGCCTGGTCAAAGTCCAGACCTTTACCTGGTTGAGATGCTGTGGTGAGACCTTCAGAGAGCTGTGTAAAAGCAAACACATCCAAAAAAACTCAATGACCTGAAGCAATGATAAAACCATAGACTCTTAAAAAAAAAAAAAAAAAAAAAAGAATTTCACATGTCTGAAGAGTGGGCTTGGAGCCTCTTGTTCATTTCTTGGACTTCACCCCATTCTCTGTGACTGACTCCAGGACTTTCTGACTGGCGCCTCAGTGCAGAGGAGTTTGGAGAAAACATGGAAAATGACTTCCAGACGAGTAAAAAAAGGTTCTGGTCCACCATCCAGTAGCCAAGAAGGGCAAAGTGGTGCACCACCAACACTGTGTATGGTGAAGATGGTGCCCTGCTGATCTTGATTTGGGACATTGTGAGTCGGTGGAGGGAATATTTTGAAGGAAGACAGAAGGTTGTGTTCCAATAATAGAGGGGTCACACTCCTCAGCCTCCCTGGTAAGGTCTATTCAGGGGTACTGAAGTGGAGGGTCCACTGGATAGTCAAATCTTGGATTCAAGAGGAGCAGTGAGGTTTTTGTCCTGGCTGTGGAGTGGTGGACCAGCTCTACACCCTCAGCAGGGTCCTGAAGGGAGCATAGGAGTTTGCATAACCAGTCTACATGTATTTTGTGAACTTGGAAGCTTTCAGCTGTGTTCCTCATGGACTCATGTGAAGGGTTCTCTGGGACTATGGGGTGCTGGAATCCCTTATACAGGCTGTCTGGTCCCTGTACACCCGGTGTCATAGCTTGGTCCCCATTGTCGGCTGTAAGTTGGACTCATTTCGCATTGCCATCTAGGCTGCCCTTTGTCACCGATTCTGTTCATTACTTTTATGGACAGAATTTCTAGGTTTAACCGAGGGGCGGAGGGTGTCCGGTTTGGTGACCTCAGAATCGGGTCTCTGCTTTTTGCAGATGATGTGGTTCTGTTGGCTTCATCTGGTCAGGACCTTCAACTCTTACTGGAGCAGTTTACAGCCAAATGTGAAGCAGCTGTGATGAGAATCAACACCTCTAAATCCGAGACCAGGTCGGGAATCAGACACTGCCCCAAGTGGAGGAGTTCAAGTATCTCTGGGTCTTGTGCATGAGTGAGGGAAGAATAGAGAGGAAGATCAATGGGCAGATCGGTGCAGCGTCCACAGTGATGCGGACTCTTCATCGGTCTGTTGTGGTGAAGTCCAGTCGGTTTACATTCTTACCCTCATGGTCATGAGATGTGGGTAGTGACAGAAAGGACGAGATCACGGATACAAGTGGTGGAAATGAGTTTCCTCCATAGGGTGTCTGGGCTCTCTGTTAGAGATAGGGTGAGAAGAACGGTCATCCGGGAGGGGTTCACAGTAGAGTCGCTGCTCCTCCTCATCATGAGGAGCCAGATGAGGTGGCTTGGGCATCTGGTGAGGATGCCTCCCGGGTGACATTTTCTGGGAACATACCACCAGGAGGAGACCATGGGGAAGACCAAGGACACATTGGAGGGACTATGTCTCTCGGCTGGGATGGATGTCGCTGTTTCCATTGAATATTCTCCTTAGAATAAGCGTAATTGTCATAACTCTCCGTATCTTATCCTACGAGACTTCTCAAAACAATCAAACATAAAACTTCAGCTTTAAAGAAAATATACAAAACCTTATTCAGTCTTTGACAAATTATTGTGATTCCCACTACCACCGTTGAGAAAATAGTAAGATGATGAAAACAGAGGATGATCATTTAAATAATTACTCAGAGTTGAAGCTCTTATATAATGCAGTAATAATGAGTAAGTAGTGTTATAGCACAACTACACTGTATTAATGAGGCCAAAAACAGCTAGAAACTAAATTTTGATGACTTTAGATTGACTGACTTCATCACATTCAGTGATGAAGTCTGGTTTTGAAGTCCAGTTTCCAGAGCCCTGGTTGCAGCCATCTTGGAAAGGCTGGCCTCATTTAGTTTATCCAAAAGTGTCTCCAAAAGTGAGTCTTCCTAAACTTATGTAAACTACAAACTCAGTTTGGCATCGCCTTGACATCACCCTCTCCAAACTGAACACATGCCAACGCTCAGGATTCTTTTATTGCATACCTGTGAGCATACAGCTAGTGTATTTACTTTTCAGGTCGGGTCAAAGGAACTCTGGGTAAGAGTACAGTTCACTTGGGCCAGTGTAAACACAGCAATCACACTAGTCTACACCAAAACAGCCACATCGAGACTGCTGTGACGAGGTGATGCATGACTTAAGTTTGACCCAACAAATGGTGGACTCCACATTTGATCTAACAAGGCTTCCGTAGACAGTTGGGTGATGCATTGTGGGTTGTGAAGGAACAAATAAACAAACATGGCAAAAGGAAGTAATACTAACAGTTGCTGACAAACAGCTTCCAGCTACATTTGTGCTTCATTTACAATCTAGAAACAACATAGAAAGAAATGTCCAATCCTGTGTCAAAACACATTGTTGTTTAGTTACTATGCTGTTCAGCTCTTCCATTTAGGCTGGTTATCATTGAAACACGATGTTCTCCCAATGCTGATGTGGACCAATGACAGCACTGACTGTTGTTGGTTTGTAGTGCAACATTTAGGCTGCAGTGAAAACAACATCTGAAAATAGCGCAATTAAGTGCACCGAGGAACATGAAAATGACACTAGAACATTCTGATCAAGTCTGTCCTTCCAAGTCTGTGATTTTTTTTTCTACCACACTAGGAAAGGTTATATGAAGCATTAAATATATTTCTACTGTGATTGTTTGGCAGTCATCTCAGCCAATAGCTAGTTGTCATCACCTCCTCATCTGTAATCATCATGTTGCCCCACTTAGCGAAGCCACCAGTTGTTTATATTAACCCAGCATTGATTTCACAGCTGTCTAGTCCCTTGAGGTAATTCTTTGTTCTTACTTTTACCATTAAACACAGCTGCGAGTTCTACTGTTGTCGTTTTTACGATTTGATGTCACCAAACATTTAAATGATTACTGATCATGATAATGAAGACTTATTTTTCTGACCACATTTCTTCCTGGAAGATGATATTTCCTAACTATCCTTCCAGTTTTTAATAATGCATTGGACAGTTCTGAACCTAATTTTCGTAATTTCAGCATCTCCTTAGATGTTTTCTTTGATTGATCACAGTACTTTGACCCTTCTGAAACAGTTTGACATCTTTTTCACAACTACAGGATGTTTTCATGGTTGTTTAAGTAATGAGAAGCTCCTCACTGCACCAGTTAAAGAAAATGACTTGTTACCTACTAAAACATCATCATCCCTGCAGTAATTATCCAATAGGAAGCTATTACCTTTTTGCTGAGTTAAATCCAGGTTGCGTTTTTGTGTGTGTGTGTGTGTTTTGTTTTGTTTTTTTGTTTTTTTATGAACAGGCAGTGTATGTTTAATTCTGCTGGAAAGTTGAACACTTTAACATGGAGGTCAATGGAGATTAACTCACTGTTGGATCCAGACCCTAGTGGACAGCAAAGGAATTGCAGGTCTTAATCAAGACCCCAGACATAAGTAAAGGAACTGTAGGTCTGGATCCAGACCTTAGTGGTCAGTAGAGGAACTGCATTTTATCTAACTTTCCCACTGAATTCAAATCTAAGAAACCAAATGCTGTCTGTTGTTTTTAATTGAGGATCAATCAAAATCCCTCCACATACATGTGAGACACTGATGAAAGTCACTAAGAAAACATCTACTGAGAGTTAGAAAGTGCTGAAATTCAATCTACAAACTACTGAAAAACAGAGATACTCAGGACATGATATGTTTTCTGTTTTTCTTTTTGTTTAATTAATAATGACATGGCGAGAGAAGTTATATGTTGTTGATTTCTTTTTCTTTTTTTTTTCTTCTTTTTTTTTTTTGCTAGAGCATTAAGCAGTTTTTTTAGATCTTTCCACAGGTCATCTACTTGAGCAGCTCAGCTGAAACATTGTCGCCTCGTTAAACAGTTCCTGACCCTGACACTACCCCCTCGTCAGCAGCGTGACCTCCCAGTGTTTCTACCAGCCAGCCTCCATGGGTAATTACAGAGCAGTAAAAGGAGGCTAACTCCATATTAGTCAGGCGAGAGTGCAGCACGCTTCAGGCCCATCCTCAGCCTTACGTCACGTTTCTGTCTGGGTTGACAACAACGGAGGGGAAGCGTCAGCATCTAATCCTGTCTGATCACGGTCCGGGCTGCATCCTCTGTAGAGCACCAGCCTCAACCCTCAGATAGAGGTTTCAAAGGCAGATTAGCTGAACAAAAAAGGCAAGTAAAAGAATGGACGGTCAACAACCAGCCTTCTAGTGTCAGGCCAAAGCTTCTCTAATCAAACAAACGCATCCTATTTTTACATCATCACTTCAGCAAACACTAAAAATAAAAGTGAAAAAGATTAATGCTAGAGGATTAAAGTCCTTTACTGAAATTAATTTAAATCAGAGTGCTTCCTTGGATGAATTGGCAAGTAAAATTGGTTTTACAAATCCAAACAACAAGAAAGCTACATCCACTTTACCAAGCTGTAACAGATGGTGAAAACACGACACGAAATCCAGCGCTCACTGTAAGCTGCTGTAATGAAGGACCATGACACTTCAGAGGGGATTTACGACGACTGAGAAGCCATTAATAAAAAAAAAATAAACAGCTATGTAAGTTACCAGGTTGGTTTAAAGCGGTCTTTGTTGGCAGCGGGTGCAGCAGTTTTACAGGACATGTCACATTATCAGGAGTCCAACAAGAATTTTCAGGAACATCTACCAGACCAAAACAAGTCCCTGACTTGGATGGATTACTTTAACTTGGCCCTGAAAACCTGCTGGTTAGTAGGTGAAATTGACCCACTGTGGGCAGGAGATAATGTTCAACCCTCTTAATGTTCAAGTTCAAGTCTTGTCTTTGACATAGCCACCATTTCAAATGGAAACTCAGGAACCACAACATGGTTCCACCCTGACACTAAGGTAGAGAGGCAAGCGCAAACCATGAGGCTTCTCCTAGCATGCTTTACTGCTGGACTCGTGTTTTTATATTCGTTAACAGTGTCATTGATGCTACATACATACCACAGAGTATCTGAACAATTCATCTTTATGTAGTTCAGCTTCAAGATTGTTGAAATCTCAGTTTGTTGATTATTTAATCCTAAGGAACTAAAAGAGTCCATTATAAAAAGTCAACATCTGTAACCCCCGGCAACCCTGGTCTGTGGCATTGATACCTGTCAGAACGATGGACTCACCGCGAGGAAACTGTGTGCGAGTCCACTCGTCCACTCAGCAGCCTGCTTTCCAGATATCTGTGTGTGTTATTGTGAGCCTGTACATGCATGTCGCCTTTTCTTCTGTTCACATGGCTCATGTGTGCTCGTTTGTTCTCACAGACCTGCATTTTTACATGTGTGTGTTTGTGGATTCGTCGAAGCCAGGAGGGCACTTAATCTGCAGTTAACGGCTGTTTAAACAACCACCATAAATGTTTAACGGCACTAGCCCAGCCCCGTTGAATGGGAGGCTTTTTACTTCATACAGAAACAGTCACCAGGGGCCTCGAAAACCCCCCAACCTGCATTCAGTGTGCATAAGAAGGCAACTATTATCGGCCTTACAATGACACAATTCACTCTGGCCGAGTGTCGTCGCGTATGAAGGTCCAGGTCCAGCTGACTGGAGTTCATCAAGAACGAGTGTGGTTTAGACTGTGGATGATGTGAATTGTCTCCAGTCAACAACAGACTGCAGTTCTGCTGTCACTCACAAACCACGCCCCTAATTGTGCATAAATTGTTTGGCTTTATACCCCTGAACAGTTGTCATGGATGTGAAATCTAAAACTGTTTCATACTAGACTGCATATATGTTTATTTCTGCTATTAAGTTGAATATTTTAATATGGAGGTAAATGGAGATTAACTCACTGTTGGATCTCGACCCTAGTGGTCAGTGGAGAAACTGCAGGTCTAGATCTAGACCCTAGTGGTCGGTAGAGGAACTGCAACTTTTCCGAGTTCCTGGATGATTCAGCCTTGACCTCATAATCTTAGTGCTTGGTTGCAACTGGTTTTAGTCTCTTCATTTCTGTCCATTTGCCCAGTTTTTAATTAACTGCAGTTGGGCGGAGTCAGTTCCTACCAACATGATGCTATTCAGTACGAGTAAAGCACGTTTTCAGCAGCACTCTTCAGAAACCACGGAGTGACATCACAGGAGCCTTCTCCTGTTCTTTTTCTATAGTTTATAAATGCTTAAAAAAACACTCATCATGTTACTACATGGTGAGCTAAGACTCCAATTGTCTTATTTTTAGTGTTTCACCATTATAAATAGGACTCCAGAGAAAAACTTGACTAGATTCATGTAATCCCAACTCTATAACAGTTCATATGACCTTTCAGAGCTGGAATCTACAAAATAAGCCTGACTAGGATCGAACTTTGTTGGTTTGATATCACACAGGGATGTTGTTTTAGTTGTTAGTACATTGTTCAAGATTAAACTGACCATTAAAAAAACAACAACAGAAGTCCTCTTACCTCAGAAATTTGTTCAAAATGTTCTTTAGCTCCAGTTTCTCTTTTATTCCAGTAAAGTTAAAAAAACAGTAATCCACGTAAGATGTGCTGCCTTTTTTAATCACAGTCCAAAGACTTGCCACTCAGTCAAGTGAAGAACCCAACCCTGGACCAGGACCGGAGTTGCAGGACTGACCCACCCCTGAACCAATGGGACGCAGCAGCAGCAGGTGCTGGCTCAGCACCGGCTCACTCCACTCTGATGACCACAGATCCCAGTTTGCCCCAGTTTCCCACTTCTGCCAGACTAAATCCCGTCTGAAGATCCGTCTGGACCTGTCGACGCTGTCCAGACACTGTTCGGGTCTGGTCTTCTCTCACAAGAATGGATTCTGTTCTTTAACCATCTAGATGCTGGGGGCACAATGAGTTCCCACGAGAACTGGTTTTCCATTCACTTCATTTAGAAAGTTTTATTGTGACTGATTAAATCAATGGCACAATAATGCATAACTGTTCTTGGTGTTCCAGTATCAGTAATGGTAGCACTTTCAGAGTATCTGGAATTCCCTCAAAGCCAAACCCGGCTAGACAGCTAGAACATGCCACAGGTCGTACATACACATTAATTGTTAAAATTTAAAATAAATACAAATGATCACTTTGTTGTCTTTGGTACCAGTTACTAACCTCATGGCTCTGGTGTCTAACTTTGTAGTTCTTGGTATGAACTGGTAACTTTGTGATTCTGGGGTGGACTGGTAGCTTTGTGGTTCTTAGTATTGGTGCTTCTTTTGTTGTTCTTGGTATCCTTGCTAACTTTATATTTCTTGGTATAGCTCCTAATTTTGTGGTCCTGGTGTTGACTGCTAACTTTGTTGTTCTTGGTATTGAGTGTTAACTTCGCAGTTCTTTGTATCAGCTGCTAACTTTGGGATTCTAGTTTCATCTGCTAACTCTGTGGTTCTTGGTATCTCTGCTAACCTCATAGTTCTTGGTATTGACTGCTGACCATGTGGTTGTTGATATCAAGTGCTAACTTCCCTATTCTTGGTATTAGTTATAAAATGTAGCTAGTTTATGGTTAGCATGACTTTCTGGCTAGCTAGTTTATTGCAGGAGTACTACACCTTATAGTTGTGTCACTTTCGATTATCAGGTCTGAGACAGTCAGTTTTAATAAAACTGTTAGAGGAGGAGGATCTGCAGCATGATAACCCAGAGATACAGTTTTAATTGAAACCTGCTAATCACATTTAAACTTAAATCTAAGGAAAGGTGTCAGGACTATGCCCACGCTCGTGCATATATTTAAGCAGGGGTGTGTGTTAGCAATACAGTTGTGTGTCTATGTGAAAACCCACACCAGCCTGTCCTCGGGGGGTAATAGACACCACCATGACACGTCTCTCTGAGGACCTGCTGGATGCTGAGATCTGAAAGACATGAAGCATCGCAACCAAAACACAGAACATATCTTGATAATGCACATGTTATGGACACCACGGGACAACACAAAGCAACAAGATGCCTGATAATTGCTCTGGAGGGGATCTCAGCTGGACCCGTTTCAGCAAAGAAACCTGTATGCCCTCTCACACGATTGGAACAAAGACCAGGACATTTGTATGGCTGTTCCACTGTTCAAACAGAGAATATTAATCATAAATAATAAAACCACAAGCATCAGCACAGAAGGTTGGTCAAGGCTGGTCTTCAGCCAAAGCAGCCCAAGTTTGAATGATGTCAGCCTGCTAGACTTCAGACTCCGCCTACAACTGAAGCCTTGTATAAGTACCAGTTTCAGATTTTTATCACATTTGGTTCATGATATTGGCAGATCTAGTTCCACCTGTAGACGGATTTTTCACCATATTTGGTGTTCTTTCTAAGAATCTCAGACTGAATGTCAGTACCAAGTTTTGTTAGGTATGGATCAGTACATCAGAGCAGACTTGAAGTTACTTTGGGCCACACCCACACATTTGATTGGTGCATAACTTTAAAACAGTTTTGACCAGTACTTTGGTTTGTTGATTAAGAATCCTAAAGTTGAGATATTCACCTCAGTCAGTTTATTAGATATTGAAGTGTCAGTTATAGTGCCCCCAATGTTGTTTTGGTAGCAATATGTAAAAGCAGGACTGCTGTGAGTGCTAGCCTGCTGCTAGCAGTCGACCTGGGACCAACACTCTGAGTAACCTTGACAGAGCGCCACGACTGCCTATGGCTGGTGTTAACCGAACATTGGCTAGGACCCATCCAGGAGGAAGTCTGAGGGGATCTCCAGTCAGTCAACGGGCATTGTCAGTTGGCTTGTCCGAGTGGAATAGGACTAGCCCCAAAGATGCGGCCCGACCAAGCACAGACCCCAACAAAGCTCAGTTAGTATGAGTTTTAGTCCTACTATACCTGGTTTTAGTTGTGTTACTTCTGGGTTCAGTTCTGCTAGTCCAGTTTTCAGTTCTGCCAGTCCTGGTTTAAGTTCTATTAGTGCTGGTTTTAGTTCTTCTAGTCCTGGTTTTAGTTCTGCTAGTCTGGTTTTCAGCTCTACTAGTCCTGGTTTCAATTCTACTAGTCACGTCTACTGTCTGCCCCGGTGCTCTTTAATTCCACTCATTCTTCTCTCCTGTTGTATTTAGAGAAACAAATCCTCCATGCCTTGGGGCGGATTTCCGGCAGATTCCGCCACAGTTTGATTTAGCTGGATTATCAGATGGGAGTGACCGCCGATCCTCTGTTTGTATGTGACCGGTGGTGCCGTGATATCATTATGAGATGAGTTTAGACACTCTGAGATCTGTCGGTCTCCACTCTGGTAGCGCTCTAATGAGATTCCAACAGATTACTGCGATTATGCTCATGGTTGTAACGCAGGGCAGCTTACAGTCCTGCATATTCATTCATTCATTCATTCATTCATTCATTCATTCGTTCGTTCATTCACTGAAGTGAATTCCTTTACGCCACTGGCTGCAGCTTCTGAAAGGAGGGTTCAGCCTTTACTGTTTCCATATGAACATGGGAGATCATATCTGATAATTAGCTTAAATCTTCAGTTCATGACTCCAAACACAAGACTTGTTTAGAGATTGTAACCTTGTTCCAATCTATTCTGACCACCAGTTTTAATCGGTTCAGCTTAGTAATGTATGGTATTTTGGCTATATTACTGCAAACCATCATCCCTCCACCACCGTCCTTGACAATTCTGTCTTTGGTTCTCTCCAAATACGGTGCTGGTGATTAAGGACAATCAACTCCACTTGATGTGCTGTAAACTGTTCTAACAAACTACTGCCTCCAGTTCTGGCTTGACCTCAAAGGGTCTAGCAATGATGACCACTGATCAGCTCGCTTGTTTCAAGGATGGCCAATCCAACAGCAATTTGGCTGCTCACTCCAGGATGGCCACCAGTTTGATCGAGAAGGACACAAGTGGCTGTCTGCTCTTCTTCCTGATGTACCAAGTAGGAATGAGGGCAGCAGATGGCCTCACCAATGCTGGCCAAACAACTCCAGTTTGAGCTCATCTGTCCATAGGACATTGTCTCTGATGTTTGTTCTTCCAGTTTTCCACAAACGATTGTCCATTGAAAGTTCCAGCAAAAATGTACAAGAAGGAAAATTTCCACCTTGGCCTGGAAGGGTCATGGGGAAAAGGTGGCTTTGCTCTGGCTGGATGAACTGACTTAGATCTAACCAGCCAGCCTTCCTCCTGCTAGCAGCACCTGCTAGTTCTCAACCTTTGGCAAAAATGGCTGCTCTATCGGAGTAACCTTCACCCCAGATCCTTCCAGGCCAAACCCCAGCTGGTCATGATGGTCTGTCAGGATAGTTAGCACCACAACAAGCTATATTATCGTTAATAATAGGAATCATTCTGCTCTTTTAGGACTTCATTTACAACTAACTAGCTAAATTGATGACAGCTATCCCTTGACTGTAGACAGCCATCAACCATAAATATATATAAATGTTACTTTGTATCATTTTTACCTAATTATACCTGATTAGGTACATATAATTCCACTGTATAGTTGTCATTGATGTGAAATCAAATATGGAGACCAAAACTGTTTTGTATCAGACTGTAAACATGTTTAATTCTGCTGAAAAGTTGAAGATTTTAAAGTGGAGGTCAATGGAGATTAACTTTGTCTTGGAACCAGACCCTAGTGGTCAGTAGGGGAACTGCAGATCTGGATTCAGACCCTGATGGTCAGTAGAGAAACCACAGGTCTGGGTCCAAACCCTAGTGATCAGTAGAGGAATTGCAGGTTCTGCACAGGAGGCCAAATATTTTACGACAAAAGAGGAAACTGTTCCTCATCATTGGAGACTGAAGTAAACACAACATTGATCTAAATCTGGCATTGCGCCACTTTCACATGTGTGACGCTCAGGTGAGAGACTTAAAGTGACTCCTGCCAAGAAAATGTCTTAAGACTCTTAAATGAGGCCATGCAGTTTCTCTTCTGCAGGACAGTCTCCCCGACAGAGACCAGGTGAACCAGGTTACCTGGATTCTCAGACACCAGGCTCCAGGTCAGGTTATGGTGTTTGACCTGTTTACTCTTACTCAGAAGCTTTCACCTACATGTCTTTGCTCCCCAGAGCTTCAGGATGATAAAAGACCTTTTGTTGCCAGTTTTTGTCCTTAAATACCTGTGGACACACAATGGGACATATGTGGACTTATGTAAAGTGATAGGTGGGTTGTGCTGTCTCGATGGATCAGATACCAGCCACGACTGTTTCAGGCCCTTCAGGCTGCTCCTCCTCAGTGATCAATCAACTCCAACTCTCAGGATGTTTTTTTTTCCCACCTACATAATTCAAATGTTAACATTCCCCAAACAATGTCACCAAGACATAAACGTTATCTCTCCCTCTTCTAAACCTGTGTTTTACTGAGAAAAACATAATGAAAATCATGTGACTGTAGGACTTCTACAAGGAAAATGTAACTGGTCTACAGCATTCACATAAAACCACAATCATATACATAATTGGGGGCGTGGTTTCACAATTGACACCTATATAGCAGTCAGTGGTGTTAGACAGTTTAGATGTCATCACCACACCTCCTGAGTGCTGTCTTGATTTGAGTTCTCTAGACTAGCTGAGGTAAGGCTAGGCTAGCTGAACCGTGCTAGGCTAGGTGAACCAGAGCTAAGCTAGCTGAACCAAGGCTAGGCTAGTGATGGATGGCTTTGGTAGCACTGTGGAGCTCTTGTTAGTCCTCAAAAATGTTTCAGTAACATCACCTGAAACAAGAACAGATACAATAAGAATGAATATAAGTCAATATTACTTAGCATCATGGGTTAGCATGATCTAAGCTAAGCTAAAAATGCTAGCTTGTGGTGACCAGAAGAAGTAGTAGAGTTGTTCGTTTCACCTATTTTTGAATTGGACACAGTCAACTCATCCTAACATGGTATGCACCATAGGTCTGAAAAACAGGCTTTAAACCTAGTTTGCAGAAGCCTTTGGGTGACACTGCAGAGGGTGTGCCCATTTCTCATTATATGGTCTATGAAAACACCCCTCCAGATTGGTGTTAGAGGTTCAATTATTCTGGACCTGGGTTAGCTAACCCTAACCGTATGGAGTCATTGAGTGGACTATGACCTCCTCTGAATAGAAGAGTATTTTGTTAATCTCACATTTTTATTAATCTATTTATTAATCTATTACAATAATTGAACACCCCCCCCCCCCCCGCCTGCAATGTCATTGGTTGACCCCAACTCTGCTTGACTGGCTGATGTTTCCATTTACGACTAAAAAGTTAAGCTTTTCTTAACTTCTAACAGGAGCGACATTTCCACTGTGACGCAATGGACCCACAATTCAGTTCAGCAATGCTTGACATCAGCTCATTCACAGTCAAAGGACATCAGCACTGTTATCGCTTTTAATATGTCTGCATTCAAGAGGTAGAGCTCACTAATCCCCAAAAACCTCAATGAATGAATGTTGGAAAGAAGAACTGACCAGAATTCCTCCACAACCATGAGAGACTGAAGAAGTCAGACAGGAAACTTTAACATTTTCCTACAAGCTGTTGAAACATGGGTGTACTGGATTGTAGGCATTATTTATTTATTTATTTACCTTAATTTTTGTCAAAGAAATAATGATATATTTGGGGGAAAAAAGTCATGTTTTTTTCATCTGAGATTGTATTTCCCTTATACAATGATGATCACATGATTTACTGTGACTCAAATCATCTGATAGTGAAATCGCCTTTTCCCCACGTCATCCCATCACCTGTAAACTCATTGAATGATGCATCAAAGCTTCTTTATTTAACCACTACTGCTCCAGAAAGCCACCACAACAAAGCCAGGAACCAGGGGGGAAACCCCCCAGAACTACAACCTCGGACCATTTCCCCTCTGAAGTGGCACACACCCCCAACCCCCATTCCTGTCCCATGAGTTTCAAATTAAATTAAAAACCCCACTCCCACATGAAGGAGCTAAAAGCCTTTATGGATCAGTGGTGAAGCTCTCACAAGTTCCTACCGGAGAAATGGACATTATCAGACCTAAAATGATGCATAAATACAACAACATGAAAGGGCTTGACTCAAACCATGCAGTGAAGAAAAAATTTCCTCTACAGACCCTTAGGGTCTGGATCCAGCAGTGAGTCAATCTTCATTGGCTTCCATGTTAAAATGACCCTAGTGGTCACTATAGAAACTGAACTGTCCTTTATGACCAGGTCTGTGTCAGACTGACATTTACCCCTTGGTATGTCTTATAAATCACACTTCCTCCGCCCTACTGAGCGCGCCTTATGATCCGTTTCTGCAGCTGCAAACAGGAGAAACATGAGCTGGTGGACATGTGTTGAGGCTGAAGCTGATGTGGAGATAGAGCTGAGCGGCTGTGTGCGTCACTATCTCGTAGTGCTTCTTTGAATCCTATCAGCTCTCTTTCAAGCTCGCCTAAACAGAGGAGTAGTTGGAGGAACCCCGGGGAGGGCTCTGGTCCAGGTCCAGATATGCATCGGCTCTCTGAGCCTTGGAGAATAAAGACAACAGATGAAGAGAAAGGAATAAACTCTGCCTGCCTCTCTGGAACACTCTCCCACGTAGTTTGCTCTCAACCTTCTTTTTTTATGACTATGGTTACAGATGACTCCTCTACCTAAAAAACTTCAATGTTTTCCATCCGAGAACATCTCACCACTTATTAACCAACATTAGGTTTCCTGTTGTATAACTGAGACTTTCACAGGTTTTTGAAGCAAAACTTTCCAAAGGCTTCCATTTTGACACGTTTAGTCATAAATAACTCCACTTAAATCTCTGTTAGTAAATCACTTGATTTGTGATATAACTTTGATTTATGGTCTCACAAGGTCCAGTCTTAGCTACTGTTCTTCAATTCAATTCAATTCAACTCAATTCATTTTCTCACTCAGTGTAGGAAATGTAGGAATCTGTTCTCTTCATTTTGACATATTGACCCCTCATGGTTCTTCTGAAGGTTGAAGACCTGAACGCTCCAGACATCCATGCTTCATTTTAGTGGCCTTATGGTGTCAAAAACATGGGAAGAAGAAAGAATCCAGGGATCCTATCAACAATGTTCAAGACAAAAGCACAAGTATAAGCCAGCAGGATGGTGGAAACAGGGACCTTGGACCTAATGGGGAAAATATGGTGCAACAAAAGAAATCAACTGGTCTAACATTTTGAAAGCAGACTTACAATAGATATGATGTTCTACTGGTCCTGCAAACCTCTGTGTCAGACTCAACACAGATTCACCCTCTTGTTGCTTCTAGGGGCCCAAGAAGTGGGGAACCCTGGAAGATCTCCTGAGTAGCTGGCCCTTGGAAGTGCTCATTATCCCCGGTGCCACAATCAGATCCTCAGTAAATAATCACTACCATCAATACAACCAAATAGTTTCACAGGCCAAAGACCACAATGTTCCTAAAAGCTGGAGAGAAGCTGCAACTCCTGGCCTCCTCACCACCTCCTGGAATCTGGAAGTGGACCTTTGCAAACAGCTGAAGTTTCCAGCTGGATTAACGTCAAGGCATAAAGGCATGAATGTGACTGCTTCACATTCCCCCAAGAAACATTTCATCACGTAGCTCAGACGACCCTGGGAAGGCCACATGGTTGATCTCAACGAGAAAAAGATCAAGTACCAGGACCTTGTGGAGGAACCCTGAAAACTAGGCTGATAGACTCACTGTGAGTCTTTAGAGGTAAAGAGAAGGCTATCTGAGCTACAACTGAAGCTGCAGAGAAAGATGGGCAAGGGTGTCTGATTTAGTAAAAGACTCACAACACCACCAGCGATGTGTCCCAGGGCATCTGAACGATGGCTCTTTCATCGGTCCTCAGTAGCAAAAACCATTTTAGTCTCATGTGATCAGAATACCTGCTTCAGTATGTTTGGAGATTTTCATGCCTCTCTATGAATTTTTTTTGGCCCTCTTCAATAAACCTAGCTCTTTGGAGTGCAGACCCTGTCCTGTGGACAGATACTGCGTTCTCGGATCTCAACTGTGAAGTTTCCAGCTTTACTTAAAGTCAACAACAATAACTCCAGACCAGCAAACTGCCAAAACGTGGTGGGGTAGGGCTTTTTCCAAAATAAATAT
>JAOWBL010069401.1:0-12767 GCA_028564865.1 Zenarchopterus dispar
TGTGTGTGTGTGTGTGTGTGTGTGTGTGTGTGTGTGTGTGTGTGTGTGTGTGTGTATGTGTGTGTGTGTGTGTATGTATGTATATCCAGAGGGAGTGGTTGGATACAATCAGCCCAGCCCATGCTTTCCCCAGATTCATAAGGTTTTTCACATTAGTTCAGTCCCGCAATAGTGCCACAATATCTAAATGCATATTTTTGACAAGTCATTTTTTCTTCTTCAAAAGTTGACACAATTTCTTGAAGTCTTAATGATATAATTGTGACTCATTCTTTTGTTGAAATGTCATTGTACAGACCCCTGCAGATACAGAGGGCTACAACAGCCCCCTTTTTCTTCACAGCTCCAGTCATAGCAGTTGGCTTAGGGGTGGAGTCAAATCAAGTGTCTGACCCCACCCTTTCACTTGACTCCAACCTCCATTCACAGAACTACAGGACTGTGAACAATCTGGATTCAATTCAGTTCAATACATTTTTATTTACATATTGTATTTAACAACACAAGTTGTCCCTAGGCGGTTTCCGGAAACCCAGCATGACCCCTGCGCCATGCTGGGTACTTTAATGCAAGTCAAAACTCCCTGAATGGGGGATAAAACCTTAAGCCAAACAGTGCCAAGGAAAAACTCCCCTTTAGGAGGGAGGAAACCTTGAGCAGGACCCCTACTGAAGTCCAGCCAAGTAGATCAGGAAAAGGGACATAGGAAAGAGAAAATGAAGAACAGAGAGAGGAGAGCCACAGATATATTGTCATTGGTTCATAAGACAAAATATAATAGTAGTCATCCTTCTTTAGTTGGAGAATTAAGAGTTCTATGTACATATGATGGATAGTTGATGTACTACAGAGATGACTACATATACAGGTATAGACAGCAGACACTGAGGTGGTCAGAGGGTGGAACTGAAGGTCGGCAAGCAGCTCTGAAAGCGCATACCTGCAAACATTTACTGAGGAGAAAAAGAGGGGGCAGAACAGCACAACTACAAGAGCAATGGACTGCAATTATGCTTACGAGATACTCCTAATTAACAACTGGGAAATGAGCTGAAGAAAGGAAAGAGAAGAAGAGGAGAGAAAAAGGCTGAGGGGCACCGCTCAGGAGATCATGCTGGTGTCTACGATGAAGCTATGTTTAAGACGAGCCTGCTCTAGTCTTGTTCTGTGGCTGCAGCTATGATTACTGGCCCCAACACACTAAAGTTTACACTAGCTATAGGCTTTACTACAGTTTGGTTTTAAAGGTGGAGGTGGTGCCAGCCTCCTTAACCCAAATTGGAAGTTGGTTCCCTAGTAATGATGCCTGATAGGAAATGGCCCATCCTCCAAATCTACATTTGAACATTCAAAGAATTACAAGTAAACCTGGACTCTGAGAGTGAAGAGACTTATTAGGAACATAAGGCGCAATCAGGTCTTTCAAATATTGCAGTTTGGCAGTTTAGGACTGTATACACAAGTAACAGAATTTTGAATATGATTCTAAATTTTACAGGGAACCAATGGAGAGCGATGGTCTCTTTCTGAACACAGGGGAGACATGATCTCTATCTAATACCTGTCAGAATTTGCATTGCTGCATTTTGGATCAGCTGGAAGATATTCAGAAAACTACCTGGATATCCTGCTAATTATACACTATGGTAATCTAGTTTAGAAGTGACAAAAGCGTGGATTAGTTTTTCAGCATCACACTAGGAGAGGATGCTCCAAATCGTTGCAATATTACAGAGATGAAAAAAAAACACTGTCTTACGAACCTCAATAATGTGCTGTTTAAACGACAAGTCTTGATCAAAAATAACTCCATGATTTTGCACAGTTGTACTGGAGGCTAACACAATACCATCTAGTCCCTTCCTAACAATAACCTTCATTTTATCATAATTTATGAGCAAAAAGTTAGTGGATGTCAGGGCTTAATGTCGGTGAGACATGCCCAAAGTTGGTCTAACAGTTCCATTTCACCTGTTAGACAAATACAGCTGTGTATCATCAGCATAGCAATGAAAATTGATGTTGTGGTTCTTGATAATGCTTCCCAAGGGCTGCATGTATAAACTGAACAAGACTGGCCCTGGCACTGAACCTTGGAGAACACCGTAGCAGACCCTCATCTGCACAAAAGAAACCTCATTAACATGAATGAACTGGAATCTGTCAGACAGATAAGATTTAAACCAGCCTAGTACTAGTCCCTTCAATCCCCAAAACATGCTCCAACCTGTAAAATGCTGTGATTTATGGTATCAAAAAGATCAGGAGCTAGTCCACATGTCCTTATTGATATGGAACATTAAAAAGGTATGAGTACTATATGCAGCTCTCTTCCCCACTGCTGTCCTATCTCTGAATCTGGAGAGGCTGAGACAGAATCCCTTTCTTCCAATGATAACCTGTGGACCTGTCTGTGGACCTGTCTGGGGACCTCTCTGTGGACCTGTCTGTGGACCTGTCTGTGACTCTCCTGCAGAGTAAATTCCCAATGGCTGTTGTCCCATATGAAACTCTCACCCACTACTACATGGGGCTATGATGTCTCTTTAGTCTTGAGTCTGACTCCACAGGAGGACTGTGAACATGCAGACTGGCTCAGGAGCCAGTCTGCATGTCCTTATTGATATGGAACACATTGGGGTAACAGGTGGCATGAAGTGCTCACCTTAATGTGTTGGACACATTAAGTTGGACACAATAAATGTGTTGGATACATTCAGACAGATCACCTTAGTTATAAATTAGTGGGTTCCACTCTCTGTCTGAAAGGGGTGTTAGGTGTGGGAGTAGATTGGGAGGCTGTATAATTCTGATAAGTGCTGGAGTTTGGGATGTCACAGAATACTGCAAATCTGAAATTTCACTGAATCAAATATTTTCAGATTCAGGCTACTAAAACTAAGTGATAAACTACATTGGATTTTTTAATTTAGTAATCACCTCAGACACTCAACTATATTCCATCAAAAAACACAAAAAAGTATTTTTTTTTTAAAATATATGTTCCCACTTAAACCTTTTATAATGTCCTTGGCATTTATCATTCTGAAGTCTTTCCCAGCATAACAACTGACCAGAAATGAGACACAAAGGAAGACAGCAGTAGAGGTGCTGTTAAAAAACTTGGTGGAGAAACACTGAGAACATCTCTGCTCCATCTCAAGGATTGACTGCCAGCTTTTGAAACCCTAGTTATCTACATGTGAGTGATGTGGAGTCATGTGAAATGCAGTGACAGACAAAACAGAGGAATGAACGCAGAACAGATTCCCACACACTAAAAATATGCATTTGCTTACACAAAAATGCCCTCTTTTCACACTCACATTAGTTTTTATATCTTGGCATGCAAATAATCTGTGTGTGTGGGAGCCTGAGGCACACTGCTAAACCTTTGAACAAAGTCAGCCTAGATTACCTTTAGGAATGATGATGATGATGATAGTAGGAGCTGACCCTGAGGACTCTAGACTTTAAAACTGCCGTCATTGCTGTAAATCTAAGAGTCTAAACACTCCTGGAGAATGAAAACCAGGCTTTACCCTACTTTTCTAGGAGCAGAGTAAAAACCTGCAGGAAGCTTGGAAAAGCTTCTTTTTCAGTTGTACAGTGAAGGTCCAGGGTACAGTGAGGGTTATCCCGTGAGCCAATCCAGGAATTCTAATTCCTCACATTCCACTTCATGTTATCCTAATTATCTTGCCTGGGAACTTTAGAACCGAAAAAGGAAGTTGGGGCTGATTTGGACTGGAATGGTAGATGTTTGCTAAATGGTGGACAAAATGTTCAGACGTGTCGTGAAAGTCTCGTACAGCCTGAACGCCACGGAAACTAAGGTCACTTGTTTAATCTTTGTGGGAACATCTGTGAGACTACTCTCAAAAAAAACTTTCACTGAGAAGCAGACTCAAGTCTGCAAATGTTTGTTATTTGCATTTTTTTGGAAAATAGCAATCGGCTTTATTAACTGAAAAAATCTACATTTCCTTGATTCATTTAGCAGAGCTACAGGGATGTCATAGTCAAATAATGGCTGTATACATCAAGCCTTTTATTTTCCAGCCACTGCTGCTGTGAAGCAGCGGCACACAGAGGCCGCAGGCCCAGGCGACCAGCTCGACACCACCCCAGCCCCAGGAATCCACCCCGGCCCCGCCACCAGAGACGCAGTCAACAAGGGGGACCTACCTGTGTCCCTCCACCAAAAGAGTAGGGGACCAGAAGATCACAGCCCACCAGAGGAGCAGGACAAACACAAGGCTTCTGGGAAGAAGGAGGAGAGTAGCTCAATTACAACAATAACACATGCAAGCAACTTATACATTCAATAACAACACACAATATTAACCCTACCCCGAAATATGTGGGTCAGTGGATCTCTAGTCTAAAGAAAACAGGAGTATCGTATTGACTACAGCACAGATGTGTTTTATGTGTGAGTGTACAAGAATATGCATGGAGATATTAATCTGGATATTTGGCACACAGACAAACTAGTGACAAGGGGATCGTAGTAATTATGGTAATAGCCACCACTGAAGAATGATTAAAAAAAGGATTATCATTATTATCAATATATTAGTGCCATTCCAATTATTGCGTTAAAAAGTCAGTGAAAGCTGTCCAAAGGGATTGTGGTTCGGTAGTGTCAGCAGAAAGAGGTAATGGGTTAGCTAAAGAGATATGTTCAATTAACAAGTTTTTCCAGAAAGGTAGATGTTGTTCTTGGATTTCCAGCTCATGTAGATAGTTCTCTTAGCAATAGTTTGGGCTGTAAGGAGAAGTTTATTCTTGGTTGTGTTCAGATCTGATAAAACTCCTAATAAGTAAAGCAAGGGAGATAATGGAATGAGGCAGCCCAAGAACTGAGATAAAGCTTCAGTGACTTCTTCCCAAAAGTGTTTAATAGATGTGCAACTCCAGGTAGCATGAATATATGTGTCAGGAGTGTTTTGTGAACAATATGGACATATTTCTGATGCAAACCCCATTTCAGACATTTTTTGTTTTGTGTAATGATAGCTGTGGAGAGTTTTATACTGAATGGTTTGTAAGTTAACATTTTTAGTCATTAAATAAATATTTTTATAAATTTGAGTCCAGAATTCAAAATCTGAAGAAAAAGAAAGATAATTTTCCCATTTTAATAATGGGAGAGATGCCGTTTTATCTGAACAAACTGTTATTTTGTATATTTTGGACAGGAGTTTCTTTGTTGAAGAGGAAGAAACCATTATAAAGAGGGGTCATTATCTGCCTCTACCAGTTGGGGGCATGACAGGACAAGAAAGAGACACCAATTGTTCCAGGTACATATGCTATGAGACCTATAAAGAGAAATAAAAAATAAGTAGCAATAACAGTGGCATATGTATGGAGTAATGAGGCAAAAGAAGGAGGTCATAAACCTCAATCTGTCCTGACATTCTGTCACAAAGAGGAAACAGCAACCTCTAGCACTATTGTAACAACTCCCCTTCTTCTAAAAATCAATTTTTCAATCTTTTTGTCCATAAGATGTTTTTATGTGTTACAAGATGTAATCAGTAAAATCATTGTGGTATCGCTAGAGTTCTGCTCTGAATCTGCAGAGGAACACCAGTCTTAGAAAGGTGAGATCAAACAGTTCATATACAACATGTAATTATAGGAACCAGTCCTGACTACCGGTGACGTGGTGCTGGTTGGCCACTAGCGAAGCCATCCGCTAGCAGCTGACTTCCCCCAGCCCAACAGGTGAAAGCTATCAGGCTTTTTATACGTATTTGTCTATTTTTTTCTGACCATTTGCACGTTTTTTACCCTGTACTGTAAAACATATTAAAACAATGTCTTGTAAAGTGCTGTGGTGAACATGGGTAGCTTTTGGTGAACAGCAGGTGTATGGAACTGAATAATTATGATATAGCCTTAAATGTACCAAAGTCTGATACTGTGTTCTACACTATACCCGTTTTATCTAAATGTAGTACAGAATGCAGGAAGCAAATAACTGCAGTGTCTAAAAGTATTAGGCTTGGAAAAAAAATGCCACTGTCTAATTAAACAATCTGCTTCAAATACACATCTCATGATGCAGCGGGTTACTACAACAGCTAGAGCCCAACAAAGTCATGTGGCCACCTTTTGGTTATTCTGCAGCATAAGTACTTTTAAATCAGCATACTATGTACTTACCACGACTGCTGTACCAGGACGAAGTTTATACTCTATACCACATCACTACTATGTGATGCCAGTAGGATGTTTTAAAGACATCCTATGAGTCATACCAGACGTAAACAAGCAAGGATGTCTTTTACTTTGGCTATAATGCATTTTACAAGTCATGACTTCAACTTTTAGTTTGTTAAAGAAATAAAGAAATTGTTCATAGTTAAAGTGTGCTTTGAACTGATTTTTTTATTTGAATGTTGGTTTTTGTGTAGAAGGCTATGAATGGAAAATGTATGTTTATTTAGATAATAGTCTTTTTAAATGACCTGTCTATGGCAGATCTTTAAGCTTCACCTAAGATGCTACCAACTTGAATCTGCTTCTATTAACAGGACCCCTTCTAAATACTTTGATGATTCACTGTTGCACTTCAGACAGAACTGGATTCATTTTTCAACATAAATCTGTTCTGTCAAAAGCCACACTGCTATGATCATCCTGTATTTGTATTACCATGCAGAGATGTTTGTGAGGAGGGATTTTAATGTTCTAACCAGATGATCATGACTGTTTTTATGACTTTTACAGCCTGTATTAAAGATGAGGACAAACTGCTGTGAAAATGATTTATTAGTTTGAAGAGCTGACAGACATGTGACGCGTGTCTGGCAGTTTATTGCACTGCAGTTGTTGCTCTGGCCGGTCTCATGCACAAATCACACTTTTGAAGTTGCAGCACTAAAACCTGCTTACACAATTTATGCAAACATGACTAATACACATTTAAATATATTCAGAAAATAGAAAACATGCTAATGGATGATTCATTTTATGACAACACTCTATGATAATTATTCATAGGCATGGATTATTTACATTCACAAGAAAAAGGTAAAATAAATACTGGCATATAAAATAAAGAATATATAAAGTCTTTTTACATTGTTAAATTGTAATATAACATGTTCAGTTGCCTGACAGACATATGGAAAGTGTGAAAAATTAGATAAATACACTTAAATAAAAAAAATCCCTTTATTATGAAACCTGAGAACTGTTCGTCAATTTAGTTCAGTTAACGTGTTGACTGAACTAAATTCTGACATTCACAATGAGAAGTGCATCTGTCAATTGTAACCTTAAGAAAACACAAATATCTTTTTACTTTTCTCTTTTGTGTTGTTTAGTTGCAGACTAAAACTATAATGAATTTCCTTTGGCTGAAGTGGACACATTACCACTTAAGGGGCTAAGATAGCACCATAAAAAAAACCAACTTACAATAGCAAATATGGCTTATTATTCAGTTGTGCATAATGTATCTATCAAACCTAAACCCATTTTCTTCTGGACTTTTTGAAACTTGGCAAGATCAGTTCATAATAGTGTATAATTGTAATTAAAACACACAAAAATAAGAACAACATAAAAAGTACCCTGATATGTTCACAAGTAACAACAACTAAAAATGCTCTAAACAGGAACAAATGATAAAAGTAGTGTTTGGACAGATAGTTTTAAACAAAGATGTCATAACAAGAACAATGTGAGGTACAGGAGGTACAGGTACTGGGACAACATCAATATCAACATCTGGACTGTACTCTCATTGCAGGCCCATGAGTTCAGCAGATGGAGAGGAGTCTCCAGGGCAAAATCATTGTATTACATTTCAAGAGCACCAGAGGATTTTTTTTCCCTTTTTCCTTGAGGTGAAGTCTTTTCTTTTTAAAGAAAAAATCCTTCAGTAGCTCCAAATAACTTGACCATTCAGCAAAAGCTAATGGCTCCTTCTGGTTACTGCACGCTACCTGAGAGATAGATGGGAACACAGGGCTATTAGGGTCTCTCTAATGTCTGTCAGCTTGAACTCAGTGGTTCTTGTAGCCTAAATCCTTTTTTCAATGTGTGTGTGTGTGTGTGTGTTCCTTCATAGATCTGGGCTCCACATCTTAAACTGTTTCACCTCATATCTTTTTATTGGCTTGATCCTCACAGTGCTAACAGTCAGTAAAAATCGAACTACCAAAGCAACGTGGCAGCATGGTAGTGGCACCTGGCCTTTCCCTGCAGTGTATTTGTTGCACTTGACCCTCTTAATTGCCACTTCATGAGCCTGCACCCCTCCTCTTTCCTGCCCAGTTGGATGACAGCCCCCACCTGCGATTAACAGCTGAAGAAATTCAGACAGAGAAGCCTGAACGAAGTCCAGCTGGTTTGAGACTCTTGGTTAAATCGGACCTGCTTCACACATGACATGTAAGGAAGGCTTTGGAAATTGTAGTTTGCTACAGAGTGCAGCAGCTCACAACATGTAGTCTGGTAAACTGACTGCAAGAGTTACACACAGCTTATAAAGGCTCAGTGGATAACAGTTGTTATACTGGAAATGTTTCTGTAATTGCTACTTAAAGCAGGACTGGTTTTAAAAAGAACCCAGTGACTAGAGACACCAGATTTCAAAGAACCACCTAACTGGCACAAAAATAACATCAATGAATTTTTCAAATCTTATGACAATGTTATTATAAAACTGAAACATTTTGAATAGAGTAATTTTAAATTATAGGCTGGTATGCAAAATGGAAGGCATATTCTGGCAATAACTGAATAAATGGCAACTGTATAGTGCTCCCTTTTAACTACAAAACCTTTACATTATATTACAATACAAAAATAAATGCAGAGTACAATAAATAAGACATTTCATCAGGCTATTTACAGTACTTACACCAGATTAAATTACAGTATACACATGGAGTAAAAGACGTGACACAAAGGATGCATTTGGGTTTCAAAGTTGGCTGTAGCACCATAACTTAAGAAAAACGAGTATCTGAAGGCAGCTGTGGTGATCAGTGAAAGTAGATGCTGAAAAAAAAGAAGAATCTGTATTCAGTCATTAAAAGCATATATACCCAGTGAACCGCTTTGGGACAATAAAACTACAGATTCACGTTCTATTTTTGTAATAATAAAGCATTTATGTTAAAATACACACTGCCATACCTGCCTTTATTCCACTGTTATGGGTAAACTGCCATCTGAGGACGGTGTACATTTACCACAGTAGCCTCCACACATTCCTGACACTCTGCTGCCATCCTGTGAACAAAAGACAAATTACATGAGCTGTGGCCTCAGGAATTCAGTTCACCTTTATGATGAAAATAATATTGCATCATTTGCAATTTAACTTCACAAGAACCACGACCAAAATAATATGTTATTAGAAGAACAGTTTGCTGTATTTTTATGTGCCTGAGAATTTCACCAGCTTGAAAGAATGTTTGCAGCATTTCAAAGTCTTTAACATATCACTATGTTGTTGTTTTGTGTAGGGCAGCATCCAACTGAGATAATGGAGAAAAACAACCCATCAAAAAGTAAAACATTTAAACTGTAACCATGTATATTTTTTGTCAGTTATTAGGAAAGTGGAGTGATGCCTCTCTCTCCATCTGTTCCTCTAATCAGGGTATGTGGCCAAATCCTCAGTGCCAAGAATATATGTGTAACATGTATGTGAAAGAGGCAAAGTAAGACATCAAATGTCAATATCATGATTCAATGAGATGTATAGAAATGTTACACATAGGAGCCGAGTAAAAAAAAGTACACTCAAATGCCAGTGGAGATGTTGGGGCAGTGAAGCCGGAAAAGTTCATAGGCTTGAAAAATTCTCTGACCACCTATTAAAGTTCTTTTGAGATGTGTTTTTTTTTCTTTTTTAAATGACAAAGATTGAGGCCACCAAGTAAACTCTCTTCAGATATGAACTGACCTCAGCTGCAACTAAAGGAATACAAGACAACTATTCTCCAGCACTTTATTCACATTATTTGCATGCAATATAGTTGTGGTTTCATACAAATATCTAGAACCAAAAAGGATATTGCTTCAGATTAGCACAACAAAATCACTCTCCCCCACATGAAAGCCACAGGATGCAGTGAGTGGTTTGTCTGATCTTCACTGGAGTGCTGTCTCTGTTTAACTGTCACAACTGTGCTTTGTTTAAACAGCCTGAAGAGCCTAAAGTGGTCCAGCTGGCTTTGACTATCAGACTGTGAACAGCATTGCTGCTGCCTCTTGTTTTCAACTTGCCAAAAAGGACTCTTCAAATTGATCTCCATTTCTAAAGTAGAGTGGATTGGTAAGGATGAAGGTACTTTAGAGACCAGCTGGCAATTAAAGGTCCTTTTTCGGAAAGCTTACAAACATGGTAGTCTGAAGCCCAGAGGACTTGAAAGAGAGGGAGAAATGATGGATAAAAGGAATGACCAGCTTCAGAAATCTGATCATCAAATTGTCATTGTTTAGGGATTTGCTCTCAAATTTTTCTCCTTCTGTCATATCACTGGTTTTAGGATTGAAATACAATAAGATTCTGTCCATGTTTTTTTTTTTAACTTATATATTAAGAATGTGTGTGAAGAGTTACCTGTGATTTTTGTATATTAGTCACTGCATAGTTGCCTTGAGGGGTCCATGATATGTCCTGAGCCAGCTTAAAACCTGTTCCTAACAAGTTGATGTTAAATCGACCCTAAAAGAAAAAGAATTAGATAAATATAATGCTGAAATACATTTCTAAACAGGTAAGTCATACAAATATCTAAGTGAATTTGGTAAATAACTGAAAAGCTGCGATAGATGGATATTTCCTTCCTCACCTGTGGACAACCAGCGGTGCTGTAGCAGTCTCCAGCAGTACCAAAAGGAACACTCTTTCCTTCATGGGTGAATGCAAACTGCCAGTCTGTAGCTAAATAACAAGACAAAGCTATTATCAACTTACAAGTAAAACTGGAAAGTTTGTCTTTTAATTTATTTCTACAGGACCTCAGATGAATCTCCGTAATGATAGTTTTCATATCCCATAATGACCAAATCTTATGTTATTAAACAATAAATCCAGTCTTGATTTAGAGCAAGCTAAAAGGCCATGTCAGTATAATTGCTTCTAGTTAGAGGAGTTTCTTTCATTCCCTCAAGCCTTGTAATTGTGTGTTGCCTAAATTAAAGACATCTTGAGCCCATTAACCCTCATGAACATGGACATAATTAAGAAGGAAGTTCTCATTTGAGATTGATGTAGAATTAAAAGTGGCACTGAATGCTGTTGCATGCGTGTGTTTGAGAGAGTGAACAACTCACTGATGATTATCATCCTTCTGAGGTCCAGACGAACTTTAGAGAAGGTGGTGAAGCCAGCAGCACTGTAGTCTCTACGACAGTCACAGTCTTCTTGTCGGGAGCCGTTGGCTGGACACTGAGTTGGGTCATTAAGCCTGGCAAACCCCACACATACACACGCATGCTCGTGTAACTTTACATCTCTACAGAATTTCCACACTTCAAGAGAGAACTGCCAGGAGTCAGCTGAATTTTTACAAAAAAGAAAAAGAATTGCTCTCATCATTGTTCTGTCAGGTGTTTACCTGAAGCCAAAGATCTCTGAAAAATTTTCCCCCTCTCCGGTCGTCAAGGTGATGTACTCCTGTGGAGTCTCTGTCTGCATTCCTGCACAGTAAACCTGAGGACAAAAATGGAGTGAGTGAAGAGGAAGAAAAATCAAACAATCCACTAAACACAGAAATTGTTTTAATTTTTTGTGTGAGATTTTTTTCTGACTTTTTTTTTTGTTTGTTTAATAATGTGCTGCATCTGTTTGCAGCTTTGTTCACTAAATCAAAAGGCATGCCTCGGGAAATGCAAGTAGAGATTAATTTCAAAAACTTTATGCTGCTACTGCCAAAACCAATTTCTGGAAAAGTTTGGAAGTTCTACAAGGCAAAAAGAACTTGAGCCTATAATTTTGTTAATTTGTTTTAGCCTTTAATTAACAGTACAAATATATATCTGAAACTCTAAAAATCTCAAATCCGATGCCAGTAACAGACTGTTACACAGATCTTCCTTTCAAAAGTCCTGTTCATCATTTGGAAACTAAGGGTACTGACTGTTGCAGTTTTGCCAAAGGAATCTGGATTTGCTCTTTCTAAAGACAATTTTCAGCTACTCAACAATCACTGGTCATTATCAGATTCTCGTCTGATCCTCTTCATTATGTGTTATACATTTCTGAAATTTTCATCAAAATTTCACATCTGCCTCTCTATTAACACAAGTCCTCAATGGCTTGGGCCAGTGATGCATCACTGTACTATGACAATGCTGGATTTTTCATATTGAACTGATAATAATTTGAATGTTCTTTTTGTTGTTTCATCACTGGCGTTAAAATTCAATATTTGTTTTTCTCCCAAGCAGCTAAACTATGGACTCGTGACTGCAGAACACATGTGCAGAGTCTTTTTGGCCCACTGAGATGAGCTCACACTCAGAGAACTCTGCAATGTTTTGTTGCAGAGTGCACAGAGCTTCCTCCTTCTGTGACACAGTTTGAGGTTACATTTCTGGATGCAGTGGAGGAATGTGTTGTATCAAAATAGTTTTCCAAAGTACTCTTGAACTCCCTGAACTCTTTTTGGGGGGATCAAGTGAAACCATGGTATTAGCACAAGGTGGAAGCAAAACTGCACCATGTCTAAACACTGCTGCCATGTTTTTCACTTTTAATTATGAAATAGAGAAGAATTGTGAAA
>JAOWBL010069402.1:0-20246 GCA_028564865.1 Zenarchopterus dispar
TTTTATGTATTTGTAGTCATGTCTTTGTGACTGTGTTCCTCCAAATATGAGGCTCAGCTCAGAGAATAGTTCAGCTTCTCCCATACCCCACACCTCTCCTTGCCACATAGAATATGCTAGAATATACTTTATCAACATTTTGAAATGTGTCTTTGCTTCATGGGCTGCACTCAATTACATATCATCAGAAAAGACAAGATCATTTAAAAGACTAAACACAAATCAACAACACACCAGGTAACCAGCAGCACAGATAGCATTGCACATTCCCCATGTTGTGCATGATTTTCCAATTCATAAATGGAAGTAACCAACAGAAGCACTAGGAAAAGTGCAACTAGCCTTTCAGGATTGAGTTTTATGTCATAACAGCAAAATTACATGATGTAGATTTGAAGAAAAGCTGAAACAACAAGAAATCCCACAACAAATAATAAAAAGAGAAACATAGCATGGGAGGAAATGACTACCACTATGTCATGGTTTCTGTATCATTTTTGACAAGATATGCATGTTTGGAAATTCTGGACATTTTGACTGTAGGAGACTGAGCCAGGTTGGCATGACAATCTTAAACATGTTCATGAATAAAAGTGAGAAAATGTAATTCCACAGTCAGGGTCTATTTTAATTGGAAATTCAGACAATCAGACAATAACCAAACCATAATTTAGAAGAGAAGAGATTTTATTAAAAATAAAGCATTTCTAAAAATCCCATTAGAGTCATCAATTTTCTAGGCTATGCCATGTAAAGCAGAAATTTGGACCATATGCAAAACTTATAGTATCTGCTTTAGTGTAATTCCAGGCTTGAGAGATGTGTCCAGGTGGAGACTGCCCATCAGAGACTACAGTGAAAACACTGGTGCTTTAAATTAAATGTAAATACTATTAATAACAAATTTTGGCTACTTATGTCTTTATTTTATGTATTATGTATTACAGTTAATTTCTAAATGAAATATATGAAAAGCTGAAAAGGAAACACTGAATATCAAATTATGTGTCTCTGTAATTCTCAATTTTTTAAAATTTTAATAATGGTGTTAGAAGCAAATTATTTAAACATTCTGAAAGGTCCACAATTGGTGACATACACTCAGAAGTCAGACTATTCCTACTGGTTTAATTTTACAAGAAAAAAAAAGCATATTTTGGTGTACTAACTTTAATTTGAGATGCAATACATTTTCTTTTGGTTTAGTTTCATGTGTTTGGAGAAGTTAAATATAGGAAAAGCAGTATTTGTTTCGACTGGTAAATGTCTGAGAGTTACGTCAACCTCCACCAATTTTATCTCCCGCAGTGTTGCAGACATTGTATCTTAACATTCTGACATAAAATGCTCCTTTAAATTCTGATGGTTATAGTTGTGACTAGTTGTAATTTCCTAAGTGCTGCAACTTGTCGCATATCCCAATGGCTTTGGACCAAAAAACCTATATGGCTCTTTTACCATATGAACCCTCTCAATGTCTGCGTTCATCAACTGTTTCCATTGTGCAAATTAAATATGGGGAATTAGCATCTACTTAATGTGCACCACAGCTACACTGTAGTAGATAGTACGTGCTCTGATTTCAAACACGTTTAAATTCAAGTTGACCTTAAATCTTAAATATTAATAGTGAATCTTCTTTCCAAACCATGTTGTATTTTTTTCTGATTTTAACTTTTTAATTTCCTCCAAAACATTTCTATTCATTAAATTTGCACTTTGATGGTGTGAGATGATTTTCTTTTTTCTTTTCTTTGTTCTTTTTAATTTTAATGCATAATGTAAATCATTTTACCCTCCATGTGTAAAGTAATACTCAAAAACTTGCATGTATCACTACACTTTCAGTCAAATGGAAAAGAA
The DNA here is from genome assembly GCA_028564865.1 of Zenarchopterus dispar. Taxonomy (NCBI): domain Eukaryota; kingdom Metazoa; phylum Chordata; class Actinopteri; order Beloniformes; family Zenarchopteridae; genus Zenarchopterus; species Zenarchopterus dispar. The sequence goes on from JAOWBL010069402.1 coordinate 1,864, forward strand.
GCTTGTTGTAGTAATTCAGGAGGATCACTAAATGTATAATTGTTTACAATATACTTTGAAATTTATTAGTAATGTATAACCTCGGTGGTGGCCGAGGCAAAACTCTGGCATGGGAGGAGTTTGGAGAGGGCTTGGAAAACAACTTCTGGACAGCTTCAAAGAGGTTCTGCTCCACCATCTGGCGGCTCAGGAGGAAGGAGCGGTGCACCACCAACACTGTGTATGGCAGGGATGGCGCCCTACTGACCTCAACTTGGGAAGTGGTGAGTTGGTGGAGGGAATACTTTGAAGACCTCCTCAATCCCACCAACATGCCTTCCTACGAGGAAGCAGAGCCTTCGAACTTGCAGGTGGGCTCATCTATCTCTGGAGCTGAGGTCACTAAGGTGGTTGAAAAACTCCTGGGTGGCAGGGCACCAGGGCTGGATGAGATCCACCCTGAGTTCCATAGGGCTCTGAATGTTGTGGCACTGTCTTGGCTGACATGCTTGTGCAACATCATGTGGACATCAAGGGCAGTGACCCTAGATTGACAGACTGGGGTGGTATCTGTAAAAAGGAGGACAGAAGGGTGTGCTCCAGTTTTAGAGGGATCAGACTCCTCAGCCTCCCTGGTAAGGTCTATTCAGGGGTTCTGGAGAGGAGGGTTTGCTGGATAGTCAAATCTGGGATTCAAGAGGAGCAGTGTTGTTATTATCCTGACTGTGCAGCGGCAGACCAGCTCTACAGCCCATCTATGTGTTTTGTGGACTTGGAGAAGGCTTTTGACTTTGTCCCTCAGGGACTTGGGCCAGGACCTTCAACTCACACTGGAGTGGTTTGCAGCCGAATGTGAAGTGGTTGGGATGAGGATCCTCTGTACAGTGTCCAGGCTCTCCCTTAAAGATAGGGTGAGAAGCACAGCCAACCAGGACGGGCTCAGAGTAGAGCTGCTGTTTCTCTGCATTGAGAGGAGCAAGATGAGGTGACTCGAGCATCTGGTGAGAATCCCTCCTTAAATACAAGGCCTTATATAAATGTGAAGGGTAGATTTATAATCTGGAAGGACCAGATCCAAGTGCCACCTGAAGGCACTTGATATCAAACTACAGTTGGTTACCAGACTAATTAAGATTAACTAACTACCTCACTCACAAACAACAGGGATCATCGCAGCCTGTAAATCATACATTTAGATATCAGGGAAGCTGAATGGTCACTTATTCATTCATTCAGACAGAAAGCTCTTTGCTTTCCAGTCAGTGACAGTGATTCAAAAGGCTGAACCTCTCACCGGATGCCTACTGTGAATGCTCTATAAGCAGAGTAATACGATTAGAGAACACTGTGTGATATTTCAGTTGGTTAGACCCCTGCAGCCTGATGGGAAACATGTTATGAATATAAAATTCTGCTTAGGAGGGCTGCAGCACGGACTGGCTTTACATTGGAATATAAAGGTGCTTATGACCATTCATGAACCACCACCCTATTTAATCTAACAATTAATAAAGAACTCATCATTTATAAAGAAAGAAATGCTTGCTCAGAATTGATCAAATAAAAAATGAACTCAGAATATAGATTTCCATTGAAATAATATCCAAATAGAAACACAGGTGCCAGTGTTCCTCTGCAGTTCATTGGTTCATCCCTTCTCTTTTCCTGTGTTGTCCTATTTGGACTTGTGGGGGGACTATAACCCATCCCAGCTGTCATTAGGGAGAGGAAGGGCACAGCATAGACCAGTCTTAAATTAGTTTAAGTCATAATTTAGCCTAGTTTGTTAAAGAGCTACTTTTAGTTCTGATTCAATCCCATCCTTAACCAATATTTTCTTCATGTTTTTATTTAGAGATCAAAGTGTCAGTATTGTCATCATGACATAGGCCCTTTAAAGGCCTATGTCATGACATAATCTAACCAGCTGGAAGCAAAACAGAGGAAGGGAAGATATAAATATAGTATAAATGGTAGAAATATTGCAATTGGCTTCAAATTAAAATTCCATCACATACCAGCCACAACTGCCTGGCAACGAAACAGAAGACAACTTTGGTTAAAAATGATATGGAGAAAAAACTTTTTCAAAAAACAACGAATTATAAAAAGTGATAGCTCAGTAGTCTGTGCCCATCAGGGTTCCTTTTTTTTTTTCTTTTCTTTTTTTTTTTACTAATACTCAGTCCCGGTGATTGCGCCCAAGTTATGGTGGAAGTTGTTTTACCTCCATCTATGCTCTGCCCACCAAAATATGTCATACTGTTTATTAACAAAAAAAGAGGTGTATATTGTCAATATTTTCTATCCTTGTCCACTAGTATGTATGTATGTATGTATGTATGTATGTATGTATGTATGTATGTATGTATGTATGTATGTATGTATGTATTTATCAGTTCATGTTAATTTTATATATATTTTAGGTAGTTGCTCAGCACTGTTAGTACACAGAAAAATGTGAGACAACCATCCATACAGTCACATGCAAATGTAAAGAGTATTTTACATGAAACACTTTCTACATGCCTGGAGAGGCATTTCATTTTGATCAATCATTCAGCCAGCCCATACTGGGAATATCTTTCTAGGCCTTCAATTTGTATCACTGTATGTGCACCACATTTTCACCACAATCAGAGAAAATAGATGTATTTTGACCAGGAAGAAGGGGGAAAGAGCACAAAAAGTGTCCAAAAGGAGGTAGTTAACAGAGAAGAGGAAGACTATTATAGAGATGAAAATAGGCACTATATTTGTTATTCACGCGTTTCCTTTCTTGATGGGTGTATTTTCTTTTCAGAGGTCTTCACCAGGGAACAGATGTCATGTTCTGGCTTCAAAGGACTATGCTGGCAAAAGTGACATTAAATCACTAGTTGTTTTTTTTTTCTTTCTTTTTTTAAAAAAAAAAAAAGTCATTGAGTTTAAAAGTGGCTGCAAGTGGTAGAGTCTGACTTTGCCTACATTGTATGGGTATTTGTGAAAAAAAAAAGAACATGACGGGTAGAAGGCAAGATTGCTACAAGATTTGAATTCTCTTTGGTAAAAAAGAAGAACAAAAGAGACAATTACCTATAGCAGTCTACCATATTTGGCATCTGTAGTTGAAGCACTTGCATCACTGTCCATATGCAATGTATATCAATTTCTTAACAAAAAATAAATTATATTTTGCTCTGATATTATTTTCCTGACTTAAGTCAGTTATGATAAATGTGGAATTATTTTATACTTAAATGGCATTTCTCAGTATGTATATATGTGTTGCAGAATATGCAACTTGGCAGAATATTAGCATCTGTCCTTCAGCACAACAGCTTGCATAGAGACATAATCTACTTATTAACTTCTAGATCAATATGGATGGCATAATCATTGAGGTTCCCTTTAAATGGATGGCAGACTGCCATTTGCTTCTACAAATTTAGTTTCCTTTAAAAACTGACCTTAAGGAGGTGACCACTGTACCAAAACGTCCAGCCACAATTGTAAGCTCCACTGGCCTAAGAAGGCAACTCTCTGAGCTAGTGCTGAAAGTCCAAAATTTATTTACTTGAAATAACAAAATTAGTAGATGTTCCCTATCTGAATTACTCATATGCATTTAGCTGACAAGTTTACTGATATCATCTGTCTTTTCCATTTGTAGTCTTCTTATGTTTCTTTCATTTAGATTGTTTTTTAATTGATTTGTTAATTTGGATAATTTAAATACAACATTATTATCATTATACTTTTATAAATATTTAATGTGACACAGCTTTTATGTTCACAAAGTGACAACAGCAGTTGCCACTGTGAATGGTAAATTGTTGTTACAAGAAAACATTACTTGATCAACGTTAACTAGTGCAGCATGAGCTTGTTAAGCATTGTGTCCTGAGAATTAACAGACTGGACAGCAGGGATGGTGGAAAGAAAAAAGCTCCAAGGAGCAAGCATGCCCATACAGAAAAAAAAAAAAAAATTCTCTCGCTTTTGACCTTTACTCTTTCCTTGTCCTATTCATTGTGACCCATTCTACTTGCAGTCTCCTCCTTTGTAAGATTATAAGGTCTGACGTGAGAGATCAGGTCCCTTGACTGTTGCTTTTACCTGCCTTGCCCTTTAACACCACTTGCATAAATGCTTTTACAGCTGCAGAAAGTAGTCACCTTTTAAAACAATGAAACAAATATATGTGGGAAAACTCTGTTTCAGTTGTTTAACAGAAAGACAATAAGGCAAGGGACTTGGAGTAAAAAGATGCACAAGGGATGAATGGTTCTGAAAGACAATAGCGTACTGCAAAGAGATGCACAGTACAGATGAAAACATTTGTCTGAGATAGATGGACTAGGATAGAGATGTTTCCTTCTGATCTATTTCATAGTATTTTTTGACTCTCCCTTGAACATAACATATATTTTCTTTCATGAACTCATCCCCTCATTTGCCATCATATCCACTAGCTGCTAAAAGAGTTTTTACCACTCATGATGTGGACAGAGGTCATCTGATGGCATCTGGTACTGGGCTTTTAGTAATACAGTGCTTTGTCTTCTGTGAGGTGTGAGTTGGAGCCTTTGTGGATTGGGCTCATTTCCCAAAGTTAATACTAGACCCCATTAGATTGGTATCTGGGAAATGTGGTGTACTTTTAGCCATTCCCTAGTTTTTTCCTGGGCTCATTGTTGTCCTGCTAGGCAAAGCTGCCACTGTAAATAAGTGTTCATTCTTGACCGGAGGTAGTACTGGTCTTGAAAAAAAGTTTCATTAGATGGATAATTCCAACAGAACATTTACTTGAATGCCTTTGTCCAGATTTTCTCTGCAGAACAGCGTATAGTCACAAGATTAGCAATTTTACCCACTTTATCTGTCAAGGAGTTTTATTTTGTGGCTATTTGGTGAACACCCCTTTTCACCTTTTCACATCTTGAGTTATTTGTGGTTGGGGAGCAACAACAAAATTCTGTGGGCTGTAAAACTGAGGTGAATGCTCATTAACCCTCAAGGTACAGCTATGCAGACAGTCCTGTGCCAGGTACAATTATGGAACATTTGTCATGCGTAATGTATGAAATATTCAAGGTATGTACGTATGTATCTTTTTGAAAGAAAAAAAAAAGTAATGCAGTGTAGATGGCAAGATTGCTACAAGATTTGAAACTTTTATTGGTTTAAAAAAAAAAAAAGTATAGCAAAAGAGACAACTACCTTTTATAGCAGTCTACCATGTTTGGCATCAGTAATGGAAGCACTTGCATTACTGTCCATATGGAATTTATATCCATTTCTTAACAAAAAGTAAATCATATTTTGCTCTGATATTATTTTCCTGACTTAAGTTAGATAAGATAAATAGGGAATTATTTTATACTTAAATGACATTTCCACTACTTTTTATAGCACACTACCATGTTTGAAGCACTTACTTGCATCACTTTCGATGTGGATTGCAGTCATTTCTTAACAAAATGTAAATTATGTTTGTCTGTGCATTTATTTGTTAATTTGTTTATTCTTCTTTCATAGATCCACTTCTGGTCTTGTACCAAACAATTTTCAGCCTAGCATGAGCTTGTTATATGAGCTGTTTCTAGTACCCCAAATTGTAACTCATTTCACCAACATTACACTAATCGACACTTGTTGGGAGGCTTTTATTTCATTTGCAGTGACAAAATGATATGCCATCAATTTGAGGGAAAAAAAATATTTTGTTTCTACTTTTTTCTTTTCTGCTGTGTTGCAGATACATGTATCTGCTGTTCTTGACTTAATCAGACTCTGTGCCAGAAGAAAAGCATCATGAATCTGAGATTATCAGTAGCACAAAAACACACTTTAAGCAGAGTCTTAAAGAGCAGATGCAGCACCAAGTTGAGCATACAAGTATACACACAAAATAAAGAGGTGAAAGAGGGCAGCATATTAGTCCTGGTGAGTTAGATCCACCCTACAAGGTGACAAAATGCTTTGTTAGGTATATTTATATCTCCTTTCAGATATTTAAAACCTTAATGAAGTAAAAAATTGTTTGATATACAGCAAAGAAATAAAAATGCCCAGTGTGTGTTCATAAAAACATGCAACTTCTTTTAAGAGTGTCTGTCAGAGTGTGAAATCTTCTCTCTTCTCCCCTACTGCATAAACCCTATTTACTTAAAAAAAGAGCCTCCCTTAAAAGGAGGAATATGATCTAGATCCAACTTTAATTCTCCATTCAATTTAGTAAGGTCATGTCAACTTGGTTTTCACTAGTCTTTTTGATATTGCCCAAAATTATATTTAGAAAACTCATTGCTTAGGTATCAATCAAAATAGTTATCATATGACTGAAGTTTTCACCTCATAGTGAATCTTCTGGCCTCTTCCTCACAAGCACTCCATCAGACTCTCAGATATGATTACTGTAAAATAAGAACTCTGATTTTCAGACAGACTGATCAGAGTAAATAAAATTAGCATATGACACTTACAGTGAAGTAAATGTTCTTTTCTCAAATTAGTTAATGAGAAAGTTGATTCTCCCTCATTAAGCATCAATTGGATCCCTAAATATTTTGAAGAACACATCTGTTCAACATTTGGTAATGCCTACCATTTGTGATAGATACTAACTAAGATTATCAATGCAAAACTAGCTGAAATGAAATAGAATTGCATGTAAAATTAATTCTGTTTAAAATTTCATTTTGTGCCTTGCTGTTCTCATGTTTGGATTGCTTATTTTTTCTCATTATTCATAATTTTTTGTAAATCTAATTAGTCAAAGTAAAACATAAAAAATGTTTGTACAGTATAGCATTGTTGATAGTATTTTTTCATCCTAGATTGTTTGCCAGTTTTTGTAAGTCAGTACCTCAAAAATCAAAACTAAGATTAAAACTAAACTAAAACTAACTAGGGTGTAACATGTTTGTTCATGCTCCTTTCAGACACATTTGTGTTTATTCATTTCTTTTATGTTTTTATGAGTTCTCTTTTTTTCAATTAAAAACTGAATTTTCAATTAAAAAATACATTTTAATGAACAGGAGTTTTTCAAACACTACTTATATTCTTTTAATGCTTGCTTAAGTGAATTGGAGTCTGGATGAAATAGTTGTTTGTTGGCAGTACCTAACTATCTGTCATTTACAGCATGGAATATCATGGAAACTGTCACAAGTTCATTATGTTGTATACCATTTATATTACATATACACTTAATAGACACTTTTATCCAAAGTTCAAATCAAATTTAGGAAAATATTCAACCTGCAGAAATCATAGCAAATTACAGAGTAAGTGCAGTTAGGAGATGATGCAGCTGGGGGCCCGAAGTCACTTTGGAGTTGAGTGTCAGTCTGGGGTTTCAACTTGAATCTTGCTGCTGTCATTAGCTTATGTTGTAGGTCATTTTGTAATTAGCAAGTGTTCATTAAAATTTGTGATTGATCATCCTATTATACTCCTCCATTCACCTACTAGCTGACAGTAGGTTTGTTCATAATTAACAGTTATGGTATTCATAAACAGTAGTAATTACATGCTTGCATTTCCTTAGACATATAATCTATTGTAATTACACATGCATGAAGGAAGCGGAAAAAAGAGATTAATTGAAACGTTTTAAAAAGTTGCCTATGTTTATTATTGCAAATGAATATTTTGCAATTTATTTACAGAAAAGAGTCATAGATTCTTGATACAATACAGAAAAGAAAGACTAATTAATCCACAGAGACTCAAATTAAGTGGAAAAAAGTATTAAGTGACATAGTTTGTTTGCAGTCTCACTAATGAATATTGATTTTATGCTTAAGCAGCTTCACAGCAAAGTTTGTTTCTGTAGGGCCATTTCTTTGAAAGACTAACCTTTAACACCTCTCTCAAGATAAGTATTTCCTCTTCTTCAGGAACAGCATTATACATTCAGAAATAATGGCAAACAGTAATCATCCAAAGCATTATCTGAATACAATTATTTAGGTTGAAACTCTTCACTTAATGTGAAACAAAATACTACATAGTTTCATGATACACATAGATAAGGATATAGTGCTTGAAGAACATATATTTAAATGATGTTTAAAAACTCAATTTAATCTGCATTCAAGCAGCAATGGCTCAATAAGAATAAGAACATACATATAGCGATTTCTAGAACAATCAATCAATGGACACTCAATAATTAGATACACATTTAGAAACTGATATGCTACATTGCAAATTGATTTTGCTGTTTCTTTAAAGCAATATTTTTTGATTATTTTATTTGATTTACTGTGAATATTTTACATTAACCAAAACTATGTAAAATTTCCACTATTTTAGCCCTATCACCCAATAGGCTTAAAATAGATTAACAAAATGTAATTATTTCATTTATTTATTTTACTTTAGGACTTGCATCCTCTTTATAAAGGGAAAGACTTGGATTCAGAAGTTACACAAAAGATAAATAGATAGATAGATAGACAGACAGACACACAGACAGACACACAGACAGACAGACACACACACACACCTGAATGAAGACTCAATATTACACTAGAAAAAAAAAACAGGTTTAGCAGTTTCACAATGACAATTTGTTGAAAGAGTGCAGAGAGCAGTGAATACAAGAAAAAAGGAGGAGGATGAGGTAGACTAATGCAGCCCAATCTATACACTTCCAGTGTTCAAGTTCCCAGGACGTTATTGATCTGAGGCCAACATTGATCATCACACCATACATAAACACCTCCACATTTATTCAAGCAGAGTCTGCTGAGAAGAAAATGTCAAAGAGCAATTCCAGAGTGGCCAATTAGGACCCTTGAGAGCATTCCTGGTGGGCTGCATAACGGTTCTGCCATCTTTTTCAGATAAGAAGAAACTGGCATAGTAGTTCCCATAGCATTTTCAGACTGATCTCAAATGTTTTAATTATTTATTTTTAAATGTTCCAAAAAAATGTAGGCAGTATCCAGCCAGAAAGGGAAAACCACTGCATAAAGGCACTTTTTATCAAAGCACTCCATCTATTGTGTGTAGTCACTTTAAGTTTAAATATCTTGACATGTTGCAAAAAGAAAAAGTTGTCATTATTGTTGCTATTTTTCAGCGAACCTCTTATAGGGGCAGAATTTGTTTCCTTGTTAACTCGTAAGATATGGCAGGCAGAAATGATGACAGCTAGAGTGCAGCAGATCACCCAGATGCTGAATATTGGGCAAGACTGTTCTTTCATTTCAAGTTGCCTGCACAGTGCAAGTGTGCTGTCACTAATGGGAGTATTCTTTGGAAGAAAAACAGGGATGAAGAATTCCCCAGTGCCCAGACAACTCTTTCTGCCAAAAAAAAGGATGCTTTTTGGTCATACGCTACTTTCATACTCCACTTAGTCTCCATAGTTTAAACACATCTCATTATACATTTCATACTAACATCTAAAGCACTCCCACTAATATTATAGACTCAAAATCAACAAAGGTGGGTCAGTTTTTTAAAAGTTATTCGAAATAAAGCTGTCTAGTCATTTTTTAATAAATATAAATATAAATAAGTATACTATTAGCTCAATATATGTTAAACATCTATTTCTATCTCTATAGCCAGCTCACTTTGGCAGTGAAAGGCATTTATCAACAGTGAAATTTAAGTTTAGGAAGAAGTTCAGTCAGGAGATCTTTAAGACATGTCATGGTAATGTGTACTGAAATGAAAATCTTTATGTCCACTGAGTATGAAACAGGTTTTTTGCTACATTGGTGAAAGAATACACTATTTAGACTGAATTAAAGCAGTATGCCCTTAATTAACCATAAGTAATAAATAAACAGTTTACTATTGTTTATTATATTCAAAACCTTTCACATCAAAAAGCTTTTTGGCCTTGAACATTCTGAGCTGAAAATAGTTTCCCCTCCAGCTTTGGTGAGAAGACATGTCTTGATGGGTTTACGAACCCCAAAGTTAGGAATCACAATTTGCCTCTGAGATACAACTGAGAATGATAAAACCAACATGGTAACAGTTCAAGAAATCCACATAAGTGACAAATAAGTATATCTTGATAGTACTTTACACACAGTTAAAGACAACTGTGAATTGCCTTTAACTGTATTTGTTGTTAAAAAAAATCAGTATCAGTAGTTTTTTATAACAACAAATACATTAAACCCTGTGACCCTGGATGAATGGATGGATACATTAAAACTTACTGCCAGATTTTACTTTAAAATACAGCAAGACTCTGACACTGAGTGAATTCAGACTTGAAGGATTATTTTTTTCATATAATTTCAGGAATGATGATCCCTTTTGTGGACCTTCATATTTTAACAATTACATTGCTAGAGGGTTAGACACCTCTATTACACTGAAATATTAATTGTTTTGCTATATGCTGCAAGCATTCTTACATCCTTGAATGCTTCCATTGTAAATGTTTGTTCTGTTTATTTTAATATGTTTATGGAGTCCTTGTAACAGGAAACTATTGGTAATGCTTGGCAGTGTACTGGAGGAAAGAGTTTCTCATATATGGCTTTAAAAAAATCTTTTTTTTTCTTTCTTTTGAAACGGTGTGCTTGTGGTGGTTTGTTTTATTTAAATGTGCTGAAGAAAAAAAATCTGGTCAATAAATAGTAAGTATGTGCCTATAAATCTTGTTTCAGAGTGCACATCAGGACTTGGGTGACCCACTGATTCTGAGGAGGACCTATGTTGAATCATTATATCTAAAAATAGCAGTTTCACATATTTTCATCATCACAAAGCAATCCCAGAGTATGTCTGTTTGTGCTGGCACCAGTTTTTAAGTGCACCCTTATCAGTATTAAAGTGTGGGCATCAGAGAGAGCAGTGCAACACCGCGGGTTTGAGTGTGTGTCAGAGAGAGAGCATGTACAGTCACTATCATGAAGGTATCAAAGGGAATTGGAAACCCTTCACCAGGAAGCCATACATTTACACACACACACACACACACACACACACACACACACACACACACACACACACACACCACACACCACACACACACACATATATTGTGGGGGCTCTGATGAGAAATAAAGAAGTAGGGTTTCTCCATTTGCTTCAGCAGCATAAAGACACAAAACAATATAGTCCATCCATCCATCCATCCATCCATCCATCCATCCATCCATCCATCCATCCATCCATCCATCCATCCATCCATCCATATGCTGGTCATTTGTATTCAGTCATTCCTTTGGGGAAATCTACAGGTGGTGATGCAGTCTGGAGTTTAACAAATATTTTCTTCCTTTTTTTGTTGTTGTTGAAAAATGTAATCAATGCCAGACATGTCACAGATACAGCAGGAAATTAACAATTATCCTCATCTGTCTATTTGCCAGTATGTGTCTGTGTCCTCCATTCGGTGTATGCCTGTTTTGATTCAGTGTCTTCAGAATTTCCTCTCCCTCATTGGACCATAAAGTGTCACAGGAAATTAACAATTATTCTGCTGCGTGGTATGTCCTGCTGATGGTGCTCAAGATGTTAATGCAGTCAACAGGATTTTGCTCTTGGTTCTTGTTTCTGTGGAGCTTTGGGATTCCAGCTGTTGCTGACCTTATAAAACAGTCATCACAACTGTTTATTTTTCATGTGAATCTTTATATTTGTATTCAAAGTATTTATAATGGCAGCTCCTTACTACTCATTAATTTTGTTCCTTTGTTTTTGAAAAGACACAGTGCACACACACAAATTGTGTCAATCTCAATATTGTCTCTTAGAGATGTTTAATTAAAACAAAAACCGTGCAAATGAACCTTGATCCATCTATCTTTGTCTCTGTTTTCTTTATTTCATGCTTTCTATATCATTGGTACATCGCCTCTCCTACAAAGGTAAGGGACATTTAATTTGCATGAGTGTTATTCAACTGTCATAAACAAAGTAAAATTATATATAGATTTTATATATATGTATAGGTTTTTCTTTTTACTTATAACAGGTTCATAGTTTTAAAATAATACACATTTCCACTGCATGGTGATCCATTACAGATACCTTGGAGCCTAGAGACACAGCTTTTTGTACTTGTCCAAGGTTCTCCACAGTGACCACAGTGATCATTGATATATGATGTAGTATCATCTGAAGGATAAGCAATCATGTGTATCTAGCTTCAACATGTGCCCTAGCCCTTTAAGTAGAAAAAAACCCCCCCTCCAGATTCCTTTAACTGTTTATTAACATTATGTAATATAGGAGGAGAATTATGGATATCCCTTTAAGTCTTTCTTTTGATTTTTTTAATTCAGTTGCTGACAAAGTAGGAATCCTCTATCGTTTTTGCTGTTCTAAGTCTAGATGTTCATCAGTGGTTCTTTTGTACCTAACCATCATAATTATTTTTCACAGGTGGTGTCAGTTATCATCTGCTGAAAATGATAATTTGTTGAATAACTGTTAGAAGAAACTTTTTTTTTTTTTTTGCAACTCTTAAATCGCACCTACCAACATTGCCACAGTTGATTGTGGTGAAAATGACAACGCTGCCAGCAGCAGACACTGTGTCATGAACTCTTGCAGCATTTTGCTTCATTTTTACAGCAGTGGACCTAAATGCAGAACAATTTGCACAGAGGTATATAGCAAACTCTCTGAGCAGATAGATGTGTTCCTGGTGGATTGGAAGCTAAGAAATGCTGAAGACTGTGGTTGTCCTCAGGCAAAGCTGGCAAAAGGAGAAAAAAAATAGGGTGGCACAGGATACTGAGCAGGAAAATGTGGAACTGGAGAGCTTGAAATGATGTCACAGTCCAAGATTTTGGAAGACAGTTGGTGAGCTTTTTTGCACAGGACTTTGGCATATTAAAACAAACAAACAAACAAACAAAAAACAAAGACAAAAAATAGAATTATCTCAAAAAATAAGTGAAACTACAACTCAAAAAATTTGAGAGACCCAAGCATGTCTAACTGACTGAATAAAAACTGTTAGAAGATGTTGAGCTGACAGACTGATGACATTTTCAGTATCAGAAAGCTGGTTCATACCAGGATTTATCACTCTGCAAACTTCTACAGGAAACCTAATCTGCTCTGGAGCAGTTACATCAAATATAGATATCAAATCCAAATGGGCTATCAAGACCTGTGATGTAAATGTAGCCAGAAAAAAACTAGCTATTTGTGCATGTTGAGAGGCAGGGCCTTTTTTCGCCACCACTACTCTTATATTAAAACCATTCTGCAGTCCGTTGAGGTAACCTAATGAGAAATCTCCACAGAATGGAATGATTATATATTTATGATTATATACATTATTTACTGAGTTCATTACCATTGCTGATAACACTTTGTATGATTTCAATAATTTGGTTTCGTTAAACCAGATCACTTAATGATGCCCATGATGATGGTAAACCTGCTACAAAGAGCATATGTGTTGTTAAAACAATGCAAGGACATACACTCACCGGCCGCTTTATTAGGTACACCTTGCTAGTACCGGGTTGAACCCCCTTTTGCCTTCAGAACTGCCTTAATCCTTCGTGGCATAGATTCAACAAGGTACTGGAAATATTCCTGAGAGTGTGGTCCATATTGACATGATAACATCACACAGTTTCTGCAGATTTATCGGCTGCACATTCATGATGCGAATCTCCCGTTCCACAACATCCCAAAGGTGCTCTACTGGATTGAGATCTGGTGACTGTGGTGGCCATTTGAGTCCAGTGAACTCATTGTCATGTTCAAGAAACCAGTCTGAGATGATTTGCGCTTTATGACATGGCACATTATCCTGCTGGAAGTAGCCATCAGAAGATGGGTACACTGTGGTCATAAAGGGATGGACATGGTCAGCAACAATACTCAGATAGGCTGTGGCGTTGACACGATGCTCAATTGGTACTAATGGGCCCAAAGTGTGTCAGGAAAATATCCCCCACACCATTACACCACCACCAGCAGCCTGAACAGTTGATACAAGGCAGGATGGATCCATGCTTTCATGTTGTTGACGCCAAATTCTGACCCTACCATCCGAATGTCGCAGCAGAAATTGAGACTCATCGGACCAGGCAACGTCACACGTTCCTCCGATCACCAATCAGGCGCTTGCTTCGTGTCAATTTGAACTTGTCCCATTTTTTTCCACCGATCAGAGGCCGCATGCGTGCCAAGGCCACGGAAAATCCCGAGGCGACGCATTTCCACTGCCTCGTATTCGCAGCCGGTAAGGACGGATTTCATTCCCTTAACTTTTAACTTTTTCCCTTGGTTAATTAATTTATGTCTTTCAACTGAACACCAAACGGCGAAACGGACTAATATCCACGCCAAACGTGGCGTGTTTTTTAAACTTTACACCCGCAAGTGGTTGTTTTGACGAATGCTAATGTAACGCTAACGTCGTACCGTATTCATTGTGTTTTGAATGGATTTGTCAAACTTTTCGGCTCCTAATGAATTAAAATTCCCGTTTGAATGCCTGTTTTTTGTATGTACAATAACTCCTGATTATTAGGTGTACAAATACAGCCGTTTGCATACGTCTTACACCTGAAGGCCTCCGCTGAGGCCCAGGCCTTGGCCCCCAGTACGTCCGGCCAGAGGGCCAAACCCCCCGAGGAGGTGGAGGCGGAGGCCCGCCGCCAGGTGGCCGACGAGGGCGGCGACTGCGCCAACGCCGCCCTGGTGCTGAGCCGGACCAGGCTCCAGTTCGGCCGGTACCAGGGGCAGACCTTCCGCTGGCTCCTGGAGCACGACGTGGGCTACGCCGTCAACCTGGTGTCCTCCCACCAGAAGGAGCGGGAGCGGACGGGGTCCCAGTCCCCCCTGATGGCCAACAAGGTACCGTCTTTTATCGAGAGCCACGAAGACAGCCAGAGACCCCCCCCTCACTTGTGTTTTTCCAGGACGCCCTGGCGCGGTACTCCTCGGAGTACCCCGACTTCGTGGAGGCGGTCCGATTCCACCGCGCTTTCGAGGAGGCGCAGGCGAAGTCCCTCCAGCCGGGTCAGGAGGGCCAGGCGCTTGTCGGCTTTGGAGACTTCAAATACGAGACCCTGCAGGGGTTGTACGAGTCGGAGGACCCCAAGAAGATCCGGTAGGAGAGGGTGGGTTTTTTTTTTTTTTTTTTTTTTTTTGGCGTGCAACCCGACTGATGCGCGGTGGCCCTCTCTGCACAGATTCCTCAACTACCTGAGGAGGAAGACGCCGGCTCCCGGGACGCAGATGGAGAACGCCGTCCGCTAGGTCTGAAGCAGGGACCGGAAGAGGGCGAGCACCGCACTGTCCCCCTCTGCTCCGTCGCCGACGTCCCGGGCCGCAGCCCAGTACGTCCGTCTTTGCCAAGCGTCTCACTCGAACGTCCTCTTTCAAGTTCAAGTCCCTGCTTTTCTGTCTCAGGATCGCGGCCTTCGTGTCCGGGCGGCGTTCCCTGTCTGCGGCGGAGATGCAGTCCAGGCTGAAGAAGCTGGTGTCTTCCAGGTGAGCTCGGGTCAACCCCCTACTGCCCTTCCCCCGCGGGGTCACGAGTTCAGCTAACGCGGCGTCCCGATTCCGGATCCCGCACCCCGGCGTCGACCGGGGAGCCCTCCGACGACGAGATGGTCCAGGCGGCAGTCAACATGGAGCAGTGTGAGTACCCACCGTTCTTCCTTCCGTGACGGAAACGTGACTCTTCCTCTGCTGATGTTAACGACTCCTCTTCTCATTTTTTTTTGAACCGCTGTCCCAGTAGCTGGGGACGAAAGAGACAAGAGACAGTAAGTCTGGGTTACGTCCAAACTTTCTTTCTTCTTCTTGGCTTGGGCCGCTTCCACTCACCTTCACCCTTAACCTGCATGCCACGAATCACCGCGGGTCCCCCGCAGATCACCTCCTGCTCACTTCCCGTCCTGTAGTAGCACCCCTGCTTCCGCTCGCGGCTGATCGTCCTGAGTGGGTGCGCCCGATTCCCTCTAACTTGGCGTTTTCCCGTTTCAGCCTCGGAGCTGGGGGCGTCGGCGCCTCCATCTCCCGCCAGCACGCGCTCCACGCTGGCGCCTCCGAGGACGCCTGCCGCCTCCGCCCGGGGGAGGGACGCCACGGGCCCGGCCGGCCCTGCCCACCAACCCGCCGGCGATGTGGAGGTGAGTCGGGGAACGTGGCGCTTGGGTCGCGGGTGACGTCAGGTGTTGATGGTTTGTGTCCCTCCTACCCTCCCCCACAGATGCTGCCCAACTCCTGGCAGGCGGCCCTCACGCCGGAGCAGCAGGAGTGGATCAGCCGGGTGCTGTTCACCAGGGACGGCCTGGGGAGGTCCCGGCTCATCGCCAACCTCAACCTCTGGTGGCATCCCCCGCAACCCCGACCTGTCTACAACCAGCCCCCCGCTTCCCCCGACCCCTTCTTCGCGTGCCGGCTTTTCCTGTGGATGCCCCACAGGATCTGGCGCCTGCAGCTGAGGTGCCCCCAGCCCTCGTGCGACGGGACCCTGATCAAGGCTGGGCTCTACAGGACCATCCGGCGGGTCCTGGATATCAGCGGCTGGTATCTGATGGCCACTGAGTACCTGGAGTGCCGCCGGTGCAAGAAGAAGGTCGGGGGCTGGTCGCAGGACATCGTGAGGCAGCTGCCCCCCATCTACAGCTGCCAGTTCCCGGCAGTGCCGTGCGAACCGTTTTGTCCGATGTCAGATCCACGCTGACGACTGCGGTTCTACTCCGCAGGCTGTCCTGTGACCGGAACGTCCTGGTGCAGCTGCAGCCCCGGACCCTGGGCAATAGCGCCACCCGGCTGCACAACGTCCTGCGGGAGCACCACACCAACACCTGGATGCGTAGAGCCATCCAGTACCTCTGCGTCTGCAAGCAGTTCCTGTCCTCCCCGGCCGCAACCGAGCCCTTCCGTCCGCCGCCCCAGATGCCGCCGGTGCCATCGCCCATCTGGCTGCTGACGGTGTACGGCTACGACGTGCTGACGCGACTGGAGGAGTACAAGGATAGGATCACCTCCACCTTTGGGTCCATCCTGAAGATGGACTCCACCAAGAAGGTTTGGCCACGCTTTGTCCGCGTCACGTTTCGCCCCGCGGGCCTCGGCTCCCTGCTCACGCCAAGCCTTTCCCTTCAGGTGATCAAGAAGCTCGCCGCCGCCGACACCGCCGCCTGGGCCACCAACGTGGGGAACGAGCACGGGCAGGTCCTCATGAGCGTCCTCACCTGCTGCGAGGGCTCCGAGGGCCTGTCCAAGATGGCGACGGGACTGATGAGGCGGTACCGGCTGGCCGAGGTACCTCCCCCCCCAGATCATGTACGTGGACCGCGACTGCTGCAGCAGAGACGGCGCGTCCAAGACAGCTGCCCTGTTCTCGGTAGGAACTGGCGTCGCCGTTGACGACGGTGCTTCCCGGTTGATACGGTCATCCGGAGGATCACCAAGGAGGAGTGGAGGCTCCATTGCAGGCGCGGGACGCGTGGGGCCGCGGAGACGGCGATCCTCATCCAGAACCTTCTGGACACCTTCGGCGGACCCGCTGGGCGCAACACCCTGAACATCCCGCTTTTGGACGCTCTCCGCATCCAGGACATCTGGGACACGCAGAAACGCCACCTCAGCTGCATCCAGGACCCCCGGGCGTCCCTCCCCATCTACCACTGCGCAAGTGGTTCGACCTCTCTGGAGTCCTTCCACCTCCACCTCGACCGGTTCATCCCAGGTACGGCGCGCTTGCATGAAAAACCCAAACCCGCTCCGGTTGCTGTGTTCCGCCCGAGGCTGATCGGGTACCACGTCTTCCCTCGGCAAGCGCCAAGTACTTCCAGGCGTTCCTGATCGATGGACTGGTGAGGTGGAATGAGGACCGCACGGCAGCGGCGGCGCCAGCGGTGGTTAAAGCCGAGGGGCGGTCTCTGCTGTCGTACTGTGGCCACCTCAAGCACGTCCTCAACCTGAAGAGCCAAAGCGTGTTTGGACACCACTTGGTTCACGACTTCACCAAGCCTTCTGCGTACACAGGTGCGCCACTCGGAACAGGTGTCGCCGTCCCCAAAACTAACCGCTGTCCCTCGACTCTGTGAGCTCAACAGCCTGGAGTACCTGTACGCGCAGACGGGCAGCACGTTCGAGGACATGAATTTGGACCCCGACACTCCGGAACGAGGACGCCGCCGTGGCCGCGCTGGAGGAAGCGGACGAGGGGATCCAGGAGGACGTCCAGGACCCCACCGTCTTTGAGTCGGACGACTCCGACAGCGGAGCCGGGTCCAGCGCCCAAGTCTGAGCCGCCGGATCCAGACGACCACCCGGAAGCCTCCGCGGCCTAGTCTCCCGCTCCGCAGAACTCCTCAGACTCGGAGGTAAGCGCCACACTCGCACCTGACTTGAGCAAACACACACCCACCCACTCATCCACCCACCCGTCCACTCCTCAGGATGAGATCCAGGGACCTGACGGCCAGCCGGGATTCCAG
>JAOWBL010069404.1:9265-60100 GCA_028564865.1 Zenarchopterus dispar
AAGCTTTGGTTCAATGAATAAAGACCTAACAGGATTATTTTGACACCAAAAGAGAGAGATTATTTTATAGATAATATTGCTTGTCATTATTTTACATTCCTGGATTTTTCTCAGTTTGTGGTTTTTGGGACTTCCTGGGCACTTCTGTTGGGTTTTTGTTTGCTCATCATTGCACTACCTGTACATCTGCTATGTCTGGGTTCTGTTTAATATGCATCAAAATAATTAAATGATTATCAAACTGATGTCATGGTTCTGTGAGTATTCTGCTCCTGCTGCTGTTTTGTCTCCCCTCCTCCCCATCTGTGTTTCCGGAGATCTCTCCTACCTGGGTGAGGCCACTGCAGCCTACACACCTGACAGCAATCAACTCACCTGTATAAGAGGAACAGCTTTCCAGGAACTCCTCGCCAGTTGGTCAAACGACACTCCCTGTCAGTTTAGCACTTGGCTTATATTTGATTCTTGATTGGATTGCTACCTACCTGTTTTTCTGCCTGTGTCCAGATCCTGCCCATTTGTCTGCCTACCTGCCTGTTTTCCTGTGTACCATGAGATATCCTGCCTGCCTACCTAGAACCTATCTCTACCTACCTGCCTGCTGGACTGTCAGCCATTGTTACAAAGACTTGGACATTCACTAAAAACTGTAGACACTTCCCTGAGGTCGTCTGCTCTTGGATCCTTTTCTATAAAATGTGACATGTGATGCATCAATGAACAATAATTTTTCAAAAGTGTTTTTTTTGTTTTTTTTTTGAAAATCTAAATATGTTCACCCAATATATTTAACCACCAAATCAAAACCATAAACCCACCAAAGATCATAAAAAGGCATTTTTTTAAGAAAAAATACTTTATTTTCAAGAAAGTACTATAAAAATACTGCCAAGCCCCCCAAGACTATAAACTTTCCTCACTTTTGTCCTTTATATGGAATTGGTAGTGAATTGATAAATACTATAGTTAAAACATTGATGATCGGAATCTTCTTTTGGACTTGCGTAAAGACAGATGGAGATGCAGAGCTGTCCACTTTGAGAAGAGCTCAAAACTTCCACTGACTGTCGAGGTTTGATGTCACTTTTTCTGATTTGTGATAGAAAGTTTTAAGAAATGTTGGATTAAAATATTCAGCATCTGGAATGCATGTGAACGCTTTCGCAATATGCCTTGGCATTGCATGAAACCATGCAGTCAGGTGTTTGTCCAAAACAAATAGGTCCATCTTATCACCATGAGGGCTATGGGCCCCAGAGCAATCGATCAACTCAGTCATTTTAAACTAGGATGACTACAACACACTCAAAAATCACACACAACACATCCATCCTGTCTCCTAGTTTGCTGCACTGCAGAAATGAATTATCTGTAGAATTTATTAATAAATCTCTGCAGGCTGATGGCCAAAATGATCTTGCTGGCCCCAGCTGTATAATAATGGCTACGCAATCAGATCTCGGTTTGGCAGACTGTCAGTATCAGGCCGTGATGTTTGCATTTACAGCACCCAAGATTCAGTAACGCTGAAGCCATGCTGGGGTGTTGACATTAATACTTCACTTCAATTCGATAATAATAACTTCATCAATCCCCAAAGGGAAATTCTGTAGCCTTACTTTTCCTGAGTTAGCTGTGTGTCTAGATAGTGGGAAGTCAACTTGGAGAAATATTATTCAAAGCATTAAAATTCAAAATAATACACACAACAAGGCTGCTACCTAAGGTTAATCATAATGCAATCTAGATTAAAAATGCATTAAAAGAAAATGATATTTAATGTCCTTGTCAGTCACATCCATTTTCCAATAATTCTCCCTTGTGAAATGGGTCTGGTACCCTTCCCCCTCAGAGCCATTTCTAGCAGTACAGAACATCCTGAACCAATCACATAGGGGTGGGGTGAGGGGGATTGGGGTAAGAGGGCTCTTTGCAATGACTCTACAGGAAAATTTCAGTCAATATCCACAACAACCAAAATGACTCCAGAAATTCATTTTTTAACATTGTTTATTTTCAGCAATCCCATCAAACATTTCCTACCATACAAATAAACAAGTCTTTACTGCAAAACAGACATCAATTATTCAGTGGCATTCGTACTCCACTGCATGCCATTTTGGGTGTCTTTTGTTGATATTAGTCTGGCTATTGTTCCTCTGATTGGTTGTGTGGCTATCCAGTGGTTTTCAGAGGCAGCTTCTGAAGCATCTGTTGGCGCCACCACTAGAAATCAAAGTCAAATCCAGAGGAACCAGACTAACTGACCTATAGATAAGACCTGACCCTTAAATGCAAGATGAACCAGTGGCTGTTGAGTATTAGCGACCTAGCACCAGATCTGATTACATGTAGCACAGTAGATATAAATGTATGCGAATTTAATCTTACTTTGCAGTGCATGAGCAGTATTAATCGTGGATGTTATCTGTGATTATGACAACTGTAAGATGAGGCTTTTTGGTTATGAAGTAATCATAACCAGAAACACAGAATTTCATGACTACTGAATGCAATTCAAAAGAAATTTTTAGGACCCCATTATACACTCACAGACCACTTTATTAGGTACACCTGTTAAATGTAATGAGGTGGTCACCACTTTATTAGGTATACCAGATGTACCTAATAAATATTGTTGTTTGTGCCAGGTATACAAACAGATCTCATAAAGATTTTTTTCTTTCTTTTTTTTTTAAATTTTACAGTTTTCTTCAAATTTCCTTTTGAAGTAGGAAACTAAAATGGTTGAGGTCTTTTTAGGTTTCAACATAATAGTCACAGCACCACTATTATCATTGAAAGTTGTTGTCTCACTGTGCACTTTCTGGCACATTTTATCAAACAAAGTAGGCATACCTGCATACATAAATCTTTGCCTGAACTCTGAGTGACTTCATTTGTCCTCAAGCAAAAGTCCAAAAAAATCATTAATCTTAGCTTGTAACTGTCAAACTGCAGCTTGACATGTGCACCTGTTGTGAAGATTTATTTGTATTTAAGCAAACTTCAAACTGTGGCACAGTTTTATAAAGCTGACTTCAGGCAAATGTACAGAAACACATCTGCTCTTTCACCTCTGATGAATTCATGACCATTAACACAATTACTATGTTTAAGACAAATGTATTGTTCATGGACAAAAGATAAACTGATGTCTTATGGGAGTTAACATACTTTCATTAGTATAATATTAAATAATGATTTAAATAATACTTATTCAGTTGAATTGTCAGTTTCCTTATCTTGTTAACGTGCCCTGTATTGATAACAAATTACTCACTAAAACTGGGATATTCTTATTATTCACTCATAGACACATTCATATGAGCTGCACACAGAAGAAGAAGAACCTTGAGAAACTAAATTATAAAAACTTTAAAAAGTAGGTCTCCCTTCAAAACAACAAATACAAAAATATTGTCACAGTAAGAAGCTAGTTCTGTAAGAAAGCAGGTTGCAATAATCTGCTACTTCCTGTACTGATGCTGTATTCCCTGAAAGTGTCAAAAAGAAGGTCATTGTAATGGTTTCCTAAAACTTAGTTTTTGTTTCTTATTTTGTGTAGCCAGCGCTTCTGGGAACAATTCAGAATGTTTTTTTTTTGTTTGTTTTTTTTTAGCATACTAACTATTAGATGAATTGTTTATCGGCCACAACTTCCTGTAATATCTGATATGTTTGTTTTTTTTTAATTCCATAAAATGATCAAAGTCGTAGCTGTATATGTGAGGTTTAGCTTTTGTTGGATGACCAATTATTATTAATAAATAACAATAATGAATAATAACTACATTAAATAATTAACTAACCAACAATTAGTAAACTGATTTTATTAAATTCCCTTTAGCGATTAATGAAGTATTCTTGAATTTGAATTTAACTATTACGTCACGTAGCTTCTTTGGCTAAGCTATGCTAGCAATTCAGAACAATGGTCTTAGCATGTTAGCTACTGTTCCTAGTGTCATTGAAGTCGTCATTATATATGTTTCATCAACAGTATTGGTTACAATCCAATTACTTTAATCATTCACATTTCTTTGTCAGTTGCTAATATTTATGTGCTCCACTGACAGTCACAGTCAGGTTTAAGTGATTGTCGCTACACTAGATCACCTCCAGCTGCGTTTGCGTGGGTGATCCAGTCTGGCATCAGTCAGGGACATATATTATGAGGTAGGATGTACCTTCTTCTGGGGGTTTAATGCCATGGTGATTTACCAGCCCACTCTTATGGGGAGAAATAAACACAGAATTAAGTGTACTTGTACTTATATTTAGAAATGGTCATTCTAGCCGTAGATTTTATGGGTTTATCTGTTTTTCACTAAGTTATGACCCCATGTCGACAGCTAACTCTTTAAAGAAAAAAAAAAACAAGCAAAAGCTAGAACAAGGTCAGACTGGAAACAGGTTTCTTGGATGAAAGTCATGTCTGAAACTCCTCCAAACCCCCAGGTACTTTTGAACTTTAGAAGCTGTAATCACTCATTTCCTGGCAGTTTTACAAACTTTAGCAGTACTGTTGTTCCTTTGCAAGCTTCATTTGAAAGCAAGACAAGCAATAAAACTTTAAATATTCATATGGGTAAATAGCATTTACCCGTGCACTTTATCAGGATGTGGGACATGGGCAAGAAACCCTTTTCACCATTTCAATTACTTTTTCAGATTTTCTTCTGAAAGATTTTGCCTAACAGGGTTTTTTTTTTGCAAGCCTGGAGGGCTTACAAATCTGCTCAAATATCAATCTTTTTTTCACAAAATTGCAAAACTGGATGACATTGTTAAACATCCTGCATGGCTTAACCAATCCTAGTAATGATTAACTATGTTTCTATAGATACCATCAATACTGGTATTGTTTATTGATATTGTTCTATAAAACTTAAAGCATAACAAAAAAACTGAACAGCTCTGTCAGTCCAGATATGTAATGACATCTCAAAATGCTGTATTAATGATATGACATGCTACAGTTTTGGCATCGAGGCTCTGAATGAGCCTGTAGAGATGTGAATGTGAGCATGTTTCAGACTGGCTCCCTGAACTGGCTGCCAGAGGGTCATTGCATGTATAAAACATTAAAATGAGATTGATGGTTTCATCTCATGAGTCTTTTTTTGCAGTCACTTGCTCCCAACTGTCATTATATACTGTAAGGACAAAAACCAGTTTGCCAAAAAATTTCATCTATCATCACAAGTTTCATGTTTTAAGATACCTCCACAACTAATTTGTGAGAACTGTAGATGCTCTTCAAGGGTTAAACACTGATGGTATAGGTTGCATATAACTTATATGAGGAGAACATTTCCTGAACTTAAAACCCATTTCCTTTTTACATGCACAAAGACGATTCCCTGGAATCCCCGGAGCTTTGCTGTCACTCACAGCTGAAACAATAATAACTCAAAAGTAACGTGAAGGTCTGAGACTAAACTTTCCCACAAAAACTGCTTTATCTTACCCAGACACATCCATTAAGAACAGAAAAAACAAGTAAATCTGCTGTTTAAAGTAAATGGCCAATCAATAACGACACATTGTCATTTTTAATTACTTCAACATGTTCAGTCCATTTTAAAAAGAGACATTTTAAAGTCTATATATTTTAATGAGGCAGAGCCCTCATTAAAATGTACACAGTTCATTCTTTTCCAGCTCTGAAGCTAAATGGATATAATGATCTCCTCCTTGTCCTGCACAGACTGCAGTCTTGTCTACTTTTCTACCTCATTATCACAAATTATGTGTAAAGAAAATACACAGACAGCAAGGAAATCAGTGTCTAAGCCCCTTCTTAAACTGAAATGACACCCTTCTTCAACTACACGTGACACAAAATGGTCCAAATCACAAGGTCATTTCTCCCACCAACAGCTACTTGTGTTGTTTACTACTTTGAATACTTACAAGATTTTCTCTGTCCTGTTTTTTTTCACCAATAATTATGAACATTGAACAAATATTTATATCTGCAACATTTTTTATTGGATATTAAGGACAATCTACTTTATTATCTGCCCTCCTCCTTATGTACAGACAGAGCTTTAGCCTGAATTTGAACCCGGGCGCAACCCCCACCCTCGTCTTCTCGCCTATATGATGCGGGACAGCCTGAGAAACAAAAGAGAAAATTGGAAAGCCCTGTCTGAGCCGTCTCTTTGTTTATATCCTCCTAATATAACACGTGACAGATCGTATCTCGGTGTCAGGGCAAATTAAGCCCCAGGGAAACTGTCAGGGTTTGACAGGTCTTAGAAGTACTGACTCATAAAACTTATCCAGAGTAATCATGTAAAGTTTAAGTAAATAAAGTTTAAATGAAAATGGTTCAAAGAGAGTCTATGTAAAAGTTTAGTGACTACATGAGTATAGTTACAATTGGTGTCACTGTGGCATACAGGTACATGTTCATAAACAAATTGTATGATGATATTAGGTAATTTTTATAATCTGTTATTGGTCTAACTATTATTACACTCTTTGTCATCAACCTCTATTTTTGGATGAAGAATGCTTCCGTTTTCAGCCTTTTGAACTCTAACATGAGTTTTGGTAAGACACACCCCTCAAATCCAGATAAGCCAATGGCTGTTGAGTAATAGCTCCACAGGGGCCGGAGCTCGGACACCTTTAGCTTTCAGCTCCATAGAAAAATATTAGAAGATCCTAAACTTTCATCTCTTTTATGGAGTTTATACCAAGAAATTTTAAAAGTATGTATCTCAGGTAATTGTAATACAGATTTCAGGTATTCTGTGAGCATGGGCCATACACTTTATTTCAGACCATCTCCTAAATCCACACAAAATGGCTTTTTTGGATTAAGCTGCCGACTTATTATCCAAAAGATCAGCAAAGACATTCAGCAACAATGCATTTAATTCTGCTAATATTACCTGAAGTTTTTTAATGACAGTCATTATGTAAGTTAGGTAGCTCGTACTAAAATTAGCAAATGTTGCTGATGTCATGACTTTACCTCAGGCAATGAAGCTACAGAGCAAAGTTAAAACTTTAAATGTAGTGTTAAGTAGCTAGCAGTGTCATAACTCCACATCTAGATAATAAATAGGTCAGAAGTTAAGTTATGTCTTAGCTTTAGATCTACTATTGGCTGTGTTGTGCAAGTAGTAGATCTGACGTTAAGTTACCAAATGTTAATTAATTTAGCCTTGCTATATGGGGCAGGAGCATTCGTGATACTGGATGTTGTCACGAGTTCACGTTTTTCCATTTTTGCAGTCTTATAAGTTGAAAGCCATACTCTACGACTTGGATCTGCTTAATCTTGAGTACACCATCACGAACAGTGTGAACAGACTGTTTGATGATGAGCCCTTCTGTTATAGGCTATGATCTGATGCGGTACAAGGAAGGTTGCATCATTAGCATCTGGTCATTTCAAGTTACATTTTAGTTGGCTAGTCGGTAGATGGAGTCGTAGGATCTCCGGCTCTGTCAGAAGATTGTATCAGGCAGTCTTCGGTTTCAAGACAATTTTATCCTTTATCTTGGCTCCTGTCTCAGTGTGAGACATATGACCATTGTTTCTGTGCTACAATGGCCATTTTCAATTATGCATCTTTTGTCTGAGGCAACCAAAATTGCAAGCCCGGGCTTAGGGGGACGAGACCTACTGATACGTCAGTTAGCAAAAAATCAGGATAGCTTAGATTAACATGCTGGAATGTTTAGCAAATCCTATTTAAGGTTTCAAAAAATTCTTATTTTGGGGACGTTTTTTGTAATGGCGATATATGCCAATGGTCAATGCCCAGTAAAAGTACCCCAGGTCCCAGGTAATGGACATGGACCAACAGATTAGTATACCAATATTTTGTTAGAAATCCTTGAACAGGCTGTGAAACACAGACAAACATCTCTGCAGACCCTGTGAGGTATGCAGACTAACAAGAAGCGAACCTTACTTGGAAAAGTTTTGTTGATAGGGCTCTATCTCAGTGTTTCTCTTCTCGACCCCCCGGAGTCTCACAAAACTCAGATGGGCCCCACTTGGAAGAAGGATCTCTGCTTGAAGCCATACCACACACATAAAAATAGGCATGCACACACTTTTCCTTTAGCTCTGTCAGAGACACACTCCTCTTCAGGCAAGTATATAAAAACCTTTTAATTGCAAGCTTTTTCCACGCAGGGGATAATCCTTGAGCGTTTCCGTACAGCAGGGACATATTTTGTGGACAGCTGGGGGATGAATCACTGACAGAGGAACACTGTAATAGGACATCACAGAAAGGGGTAAAACATGAGAACAAGCAGGACAGAGCTTTCACATTCGGGAGTCGGAGGTTGAACTGTAAGGGTTTTGTGAGCTACATGGATTCTTTGTTGGTTTAAATTCTTTTTTAATTCTTTTCTTAAATATGAAACATATAAAATTAGTTTTAGTCACACTTGAGGCCTCTGTTTTGATTAATATTTATATTCAGGAAAATGATTACATGCACCAAATATTTGTGGCCTAACACTCCAGTGGGTCAATATATAAAGTAGTTTTGAAGTTATTATAGTGTTTTATTAGCTTTCATGGCTGCTTTATATATATATTTGGAATCTACTGCAGGCAAAACATATTGGTTTTTTTAAAAGACATTCAGAGGTAATATGACATGTTCAAAAAAAAGTTTGAATGAAAACTTTCACCATAAAACATGTATGGAAATTATATTAGTAAGATAAAGTACAGAAACGTGAAGAGTTGGCAGCTGAGTGAAGTATATGTGTGTGTGGCGGTGGCGGTGTTTAAGCTCCACATACTGCATCTATTCATGGTCAATCCATCACAAGACGTTTTAGCAGCAGCAGTAATGGTAGTAGTATGGCTTAGCAGGTACATGATTGGGCTGTAAGTGCACACATACAGAGTGAAGCATGCTCTTAAGCTCTCGCCCCTCCCCATTCCTCTACAAGCCCACATGTGTTTTATTAGCAGGCAGGCCCATCGGACTGTAAATTCCAGCATCAGGCTGGCCTGAGGACATGCATAGCCCAAGGTTTAAGGAAGATCACAGGAGGGGGGAAAAATGGAAGGAATCCCCCTTCGCTTGTCTGATTTTTGTCTTTTTGCAACTTCCCCACATTCCCTGTTCTCAATTAGCTCAGTTTTTTTCCTCCTCAAGCTGCTTCTGTGGATTACCTCTGTATTTTTATTGCATGTATTGATTTTTATCTTCCACTTGTGGTTACATTCAAACTCTTCCTGGTCCTTTGTCTCGTATTGTTTCTAGTCTCCCTCTTCATCTACATTCCCCTCTCTTGCTGTCCTCTTCATCATCGCCCCCACTGCACATCCCAACTCCAGCCCCGACCCCCCCCTTCATCTCCGTTTCTGTCAGTGCCACACTGCGTTCTTCTGTGATTTCAAAACCACAGCATTCCCACAACGGCAAACACTTACGAGACAAGAGCCGAGGCTTAAACAATGGTTTCCGTTTGCCCCGGGACGAAATACCTCATCTCCCCCGCCCCCTTTCACACAAACATGCGCACACTCCCACACAAACACTGAGACACTCATACTCACGCCCCAGTACCTATCATTGAAATTTATGTTAGTTTGCTAATTTTCCAGCCCCTTTCCCCTCCATCAACATGACAATCATAATTAGAGCGTGACATGGCAGGTCGTGACCTTCACCCCTCTGATACCCCCCCCCCATCTAGCACATATACACACATAAAGCCTGAGAGTGAAATAGTGGCCTCTCACCTTCAGCACCACTGTGGACAAGAGGAGAGAAAGCAATTAACTCCAAAAAGTTCTTCATTACATAAACAAAACATCTCTGTCCTTAAACTTGAAGGCACTTTACTTCTCTTCTTTCACTTTCATTTTTGACTTTCTGTGTTTGGCACTTACAGAAGGAAATATCTTTATGACCATTTGTTAAAGCAGATGAAGCATTATTTATTAAACATAAATAAATAAAACAGAATATTGCACCATTCCTGACTGATTTGCGTGTACAGACTGACAGGTCCAACTGCACAGACATGGGCACTCACTTAATCTGAGATGGCAATGAATTGCTTCATGGCTTATAAATGCTAAAAAAGGTGTAAACTGACCCTGTGTGTCAGGTTTTTTGGCACTTTTTTCCTAATTTAATTCAATGAAATAATTACACAGTTAATTACACTGTTGAATCTCCATCATAACATCCTGTTGGCCTGTCAGCTCTGAATCCTTGATTATGAGGCAATAACTGCGCTTTCAAGTTTTTTGTCTGAGCTTGTATTGATGTAATCAGCAGGATCAAGTCTTCATCTGCAGACCCATCTGTGGTCAGTCTCATCATTTTAAATTTCATATAGTCAACACTGGGAACAGGTAATAGCAACAAGACTTGTGCCTATGTATAATGAAGCATCATGTGAGTACAATTAGGAAACGGTTGCTCTGGATGCTAGCCCTGTCACTTTCCAAAGTGTCCTTGTGCAGGACAATGAACCCTACACTGGCCCCACTGCAAAAACCCAGCCACTCAGGGGTCACGAGCTAGTGCTCTCATAATGCAGGTCGAATAAGCTTGAATAATCAAGCTGGTACTATTTACTCTAACTATTCACAGAATAGTCTCTGAGCTCAAACAAAATCCCATCAGATTATTTTCCCTTTCTCATTTAATCAACAAAACTGTTGAAAGGAAAATGAGCAATTTCACATAGAGAGAAAGCATCTCTAAACTTTTTTTTGCATTTAGTCATTTATAATTATAATTTTAAAAGCAACTAAAATGCTCATGTAAATGTTATGATATAGAGCTAGGTAAAACTATATTAAACCACAACACAGCACCTAAGTTTTACAATCTAGTGAAATAATAAAGGTAACATAAGTTATCATTTTTTAAAAATGTTGGCAGAATTTCCTGCAACATTAATGAAATGTTCAAGTGTGGCCCACAAAATTTTGAGACAATATTTAATGACCACAGTGACGCTGTGCAAAAACAGCCGTTTCAACCACGTCTTCACAGCTCTGTTCATAGCATCTGTTTTGAAAGGTGTAGACTTCCCTCTTCTGTATGCTGGGCTTTTTAAAAAAAATCAGTGTTATGGTTTTGCACCTCCTAGCCTGGCGAGCCATCCTAACCCGTTTCCTCTTTGTTACAAAGAATTAGTCTGATTCCTCTTAATTCAACTTTGATTTCCAGGGAGATATAGTATTGGACACAGAGGAACTGGGGCATGGGACACAGGCAGAGCTATAACCAGACTAGTATTAAAAAAAGACATTCAAAATGGTGTGTAGTGGAGTAGGAACACCAATAAATGACTGTTTTCACTTTTGCAATCAAAAATTTGTTGAACTAAGATGTTTTTAGCAACTCTGGTAGCATCTTGGTCATTTTGAGTAGTTGCTCCTGTATCAGTCATTGTGTAAATTCTTCCCCGCTGCCATTGGTTCGGTATGTTCTGTACAAATGGAAATGACTGTGAATGGGAGGGGGGCCATACCGCCTTTCACCTTAACAGAAGAGCTGGCCAGGTTACGCTATTAACTTCTACGGTAGAGTGAATTCACCACAATATAAAGTAAAGAGTGAGATAAAGATGACTAAGACACATTTTCAGACTGGTCTGACCCCAAACGAAGGGGCAAGGTTGTGCTATATTGGCATGCTTAATTTAGTAGTCACTTTAGACAACAAATA
This sequence comes from Zenarchopterus dispar, assembly GCA_028564865.1. Classification (NCBI taxonomy): domain Eukaryota; kingdom Metazoa; phylum Chordata; class Actinopteri; order Beloniformes; family Zenarchopteridae; genus Zenarchopterus; species Zenarchopterus dispar. Next base: position 20,956 of record JAOWBL010069404.1, read on the forward strand.
CACACTGAAGCCCAGACTACCCTTTAAGAAGATGCAATTACATTCCACATCTGCAATTTGTCAATCCCCTGGATCCCCCGTAGCTTTCCCAGGGTCATGATTCTGCATGTCATACTTTTGCTAATGACTATGTTTGGTACCTACTGTAATATGAAACAATCTACTGTTTGAAGCTGAGAAGATGATCACATGATTGGTAACTAAGGCATTTGGCTGAAAATAGCAGTCTACTGCTACTTTAGCATTAAAAAAAAATCATGAGTGATCAGAGAGAAATGGAAATTGTAAAATTGTGGGTACATGAACATTACGAAGGCAGGAACACAGCAGAGGGGGAAAATGGATTTGGATTACGGTGTATAGAAACAACCATACTGTAGGACTTATGTAATTATGCTGTATTTTTCATAAATTTGTGATTTTTATCATAGACACCCACTCCATATTCGCAGGGGTGGAGATAAAAGTATATAATCCTTTTGGAGTTGATAGATGGTCAACCCTCATTTGGCAGTAATGATTTCAAATGAGAGCTTTTTACCACTTCCCCTTCAGAATTGCTTCAGCTCACATTTGTAGGATGTCTGGTGTAAATGACTCTATTGAGGTCTCTTTAATATCATCTCCATGGGTTTCAGGTCTGGGTTCTGACTGGGTCACTCCAAAAGGCAGGTTTTATTTTCTGTTGCTTTTGTGATGGATTTACTTTAATACTTCGGACCACTGTCCTTGTGCATCACCCTGAAATCATCTTGGGAAATCGTTCTCCTGAACTCTCTGTCATAATGGGAAATGGTCCACATTTCCCAACATGAGAATCATGTTGGGAAATGTGGACAAATGTGAGACAGCTGGACTGTCTCCAGCTCATCAGATTCTACATCTTGCAGCAGCTGGGTCATCTGATTGAGCGTCTTTCACCTCGGATCATTTCACGACCCTTCCAGGTTAACTAACTAGACCACCTGTCAATGACGTGCAAAATGAGTGCAGCCAGAACTGAAATGAGAAGTAGTGGAGGTCTGGTCAACCCATGACCCTATTCTAGTCAGCTGCAACTATCCACATGAGCCCCTCGCTTTATTTTGGATGTCATTTTTTTGGTAGCGACATTTCAAATGAGGACATTTGGAGACAGAGTTCATCAGAATTCATGTAAAATATTGTTAAATAGCATCATAAGTTATTATTCGTTATCATAAACCAGTCAAGATAAAGTAGCAACATGTGATAGTGAACTAAGGTTGGTGAATGTTTACAATTATGTGTAAATATTATTTACTTTCAACAAGAGACCGTTGGAATGAAATGTATAATTTTACCTGTTGTCTATTTAATGTCCAACTCCTGAAACTGGCCAGCTGATTGATCAAATGAGTAAATGTAGTGTATTGACCCTTCTTCATTTGAGATGAGGAAAAAATGACAATGAAGAAATAATTTACATATGTTTCATAGAGGATGCTATCACTTAAACAAAAGTGTCTGCTCTTGAGATGCCTGCAAAACCTTCTACTTCAATGTCATCTGCTGGAGTAAAAACTCTGTTTGCTGTGGTCTTTCAACTTACAAACATAAAAGCTAAATAAGACCTGAAGGAAACCCCAGCATTCTGCTTCTTCTTCTTTCAACGTATCAGAAAAAAAAGCGTTTTACTCAGAATTAATCTTTAGGTTTTCTGAGAACATTATGCGTCTTTTTCCAAATTAATATTAATGATATTAAACCTGTCGCCAGATTGCTTGTGTTCACATTTTACAGATCTTGTATACACGGAAAATACTTATGAGCTTAAACTTGTCTTGAACAGTTTATGAGTGGTGACGCCATTGTGCTGTGCAGTTTAATTACCTCTCTACCAGCAGGTCTGGTACCCATTATGTCTAACTGCCAGCGCTCTTCTGCGTTGCTCTCTTTCCCGCTGCCTTGTCCTCAGTTGGCATCTCTTTTGCCACAGAAAAAGAAAAAGAAAAGATTGTAGTTCAGTATTCAGAGTTGGAGTATGGTTGTTTTCTTTCCTACATTCACTGAACACTTTATGCCAGTGGATTGATAAAGTTGCATTTCTGTTTCTTGCATGTGGTGCATTTACTGTACTGTGTATAATGTCAGCCACAATGGGATACCTGCATCTCGCTGGGCTATAAACAGCATTAATCAGAAACATGATGTTGGATTGTGAGTGTTTTTCCATATGACGGACTTGGCTCTGGAGGAGGCGTTGCATACCTCCATGACATGTTTGAAGCCTAAAGTTTTGACAGCCCACTGGCCCCGACCCAAGAACTGTTCAGATGGACAGGGACACACTCCTACGTACCTATTGTGAACGGATCAGCATATTCTTGTTGCCGCTGCTTCACTTCTTTCATTTTCTCTCTCCAGCTTCAAAAGACAGGATGTGGACTCAATGTCAGGCCACTAAGCCAAAGACAAACTGCAAAGATGCATGAAATCAAGCTGAGGCTTTAACACTATCCTTTTACATGAGACGATACGGTTACAACTTCCTTTCTCTGAAAATAAAACTGCAGTATATGCATGACGTATGGACTGACGTTTGCAACCCTACACTTCGATGTGAAACAGATGCTTTTTTTTTTTTTCTGGGAGAATGCATATGAGATTTCTATTTTTCTCAGAATAAAACAGAACTGTGAATGTGTACATTGTGTCGAAGAGTGTTTGAACTGAAATACCTCCTACTGACTTTGGTCATGCCCTGACTTTTCATCTTGCGCAATCAGAAGGTCAAAACTAACAGTCCTATCCTGTTCTCATTTCCAAGGGTAAAAGGATGGCATTTTTGTAAAAGCTCGTAGAGTCTCCGATATGCACAGGGCACCCTTTGGCATATTGCCACAACACAACAAACAGCTGGTGCCAGGAGCCAAAGCTGCCTTATTAATATCACATAAAGGCCCCAAACAGGAGACAGAGTTGGCTGTGGTATAAATCATGCAGCTTTTTGTTTTGGAGGCTTGGGTTCAACTTCAGTTTGAGATCCTTATTTCTTTCACTTGTCTCACCTTGGAGACCACGGTTCATGTTGCCTACAAGTCTAGCGTAATGCTATTACCATACTGACCTGAATTTAAGACGACTGTTTATAAGATGATCTAACCTTGAACAAGATGTGACATGTGAAATGTATATGTACTTAACAAAGAACGAGGAGATTTTGTGCAAGGAAATGCTTGGCTCCTTCTGTGATAAATGCGGCCCCTTAGGTCGGATTCTCAGTGTAGCACTGCGTGTGACTCCTGCGTCCATCTCCATAGACTTTGAATGGGGTGACGTCATCTGGTGAGTTCTGTGTTGATGGCGTTGAGGGATTTTTGAACTTTTCCCACTTCAAGGCATGTGTCAGCCAGCCAAGTTGCAGCTACAAAACTAGAGCCTTGTCAGTGAATTCATACATAGACTGGTTAAAAGCAAAAGCAGGTTGTTTTGAATATGCTTTGAAGAAAAATGGAGGAAAAGCTCATCGTCGCTTTCTTCATCCAGGAAATTCCTGCCCGTGCTTCTGATAAACAGAATACACCCAAAAATGACTGTTGACAGATATGGAAAGCATAGATAATCCCATGGATTGATGAAAACTCTGACTAAGGGTGTTGGAAAAAACCTTCCATCGTGGGTTGCCGCAACCCTGCCGTCTCAGTCCACCGTTACTTCAGTCATCATCAAACGACTGCATTAGCAGTGCAGGACAACTCTAGCCACTGGGAGGGGCAACTTAACTTTTTCAGGTTTATTAAAAGGGGGAAAAATGTAGTGTGTTAAACTGATCCACCTGTGGAGACCAGCTGAAACACTATTTGGAAAAAAAAAACTTTTGTAGGATATTTACTTGATGGCTCAATGAAGCATCTCTATCTCTGTCATAAGTGACATTTGACTAACATACTATAATGTGCTCAATAAAACAATGATGTTCTACTGGAACAGTGGGACTAAGAGCATACAGCTTTAAAAGCTTGAGGAATTATTGTTTCTGTGTCTAATATCTTGTGACCAGGTGCTGCAGCATTTGAAAGGTGTAAAACCAAACTGTTTCCGATCAAAAAGTAGAATATTAAATTGGATAAATTAATACTCTGCAATGGACTTGGGTATACCATTGCATTTCACCCGCAGACAGCTGGGATGGACTCCAGCAAACCCTAATGACCTTGGATAGGAATGAGTGGGTATAGATGATGGATGGTTGGTTGGTTGGTTAAATGGATGGTGCTATGTTTACAACTTTTTTTTTTTAGCTTCCAGGCTCTGTATCTAATTGAATTTCTCAGCATGTACTTGATGTGTGAGCATCTGTGTTCCCCTGAGATCCTGCTGACTTTGACGAACCACTGACTATTCCTTTAGAGTCAACACGAGGTTGACAGCTGTGGTTTTTAATGAAAGACCAACAACTATCCAATCGATTGTCTTGAAATTTGGTACAGATGTTCATAGTTCCCTGTGGATGATTATTAAATTTGTTTTGGGACTCATTTTACTTTTCATTTAGCACCATGATCGGTTCAAAAGTTGAATTTCCCAAATCTGTGGCTTATGAAAAACTATCTACTAAAGTAATGATGTTTCCATCAGCTTCAGCTGTGCCTGTGAGGATACTGGCTCGCTGACATTAGGACTTGAAGAGCAATAGAGTTCAACTATTTATGGGTTTCAGTTTTCCACAGTCTCCAGTGTTTCCATTTGTCTGATGTCTCTCAATCTAAAATTAAATATTGAGTTGATGTAAATGTTATTTTTAAGACTTAATAGGTGTTTCAGGCTCATCCACAGTATGTTGTACATTGGCATTGACAGTCATTTTTCCATTGATACAAACTGCAGACTGACTTGGGTTCAAGTGCAGATTTAAGGTTGGTTCAAACGGCAAATCTCCTGCAAAACTATTTACGTCCACAAACCTGACCGTTACTGTAAAGCCTTCTTGTTACTTCTCTATATGTTTCTCAGAGTTAGGCTAGCTCCCAATAAAACAATGCTGGGCTGTAAGGTCTTTTTACAAACTTTGCTTGTAGTTTTACAATCCAACATGAGCACCAAAAAAAGCTCTTCATCCAGTTTTTAGCATATTCAGAGAACTTTTGGACAGAATTTTTCATTGTCTTAACAGCTAAAAAAAACCCAACAACAACAAAAAAAAAAAAAAAAAAAAGAAAAAACACACAAAATATAATGTTTCTTGTAATGAAATCCCATACATAGATGGGCTCAAATCCAAATTAGCATTATTTGTGTAATTTGCAATGTGAACGAAAACAACTGACAGTAGTGATTTATTCATCCATTAGCTAGCCTTAGCTGTCTGTTAGCTAGCAGCTAACCTGGCTGGACCATGCACCTGCTGCACTGACACACTTGCAGAGACAAAGCAGCCCATAAGCGTCCTCCATCTCTGGTGCTTTCTTGTAAAAGCTGCACCACCTCTCCACACATTCCCAACAGTAGTTAAGCCAGTTTACTACCCTCCATTTTAGTTTGTTTATGTCTGTTCTGTGCATGTGGGCTACTATAGCAACCATGTGGATTAGCAAAGGTCATCAAGGATACACAGGTGGGATCTCATCACTAACACTGTACAATAATAATGTGCAATGAAATGAAGATTGTATTTTGATAAAACACGCTAAAAGTCAGATTTGGGTCAGCAGCCAAACACAACTCCCCACAGGCATTTATGTTGCTGGTTGTTCTCCAATGGATGGTGATTACAGAAAAAAATCTTGGTTAAGTGGTTATAGGTTTTAGAGCAGCAAAGTGTTAGTCCTCTTGAACCAGCTTTGTGCTTCTGTAACCAAAGAACCAGTTTGAGGTATGGCTGTCACAATATTTTAAATTATTTACAAAATTAGGGGCCAAAAGCATTCTTGGCAACAGTATTGCTGTAAATCAATTACATCCCTGACAGAAAAAAAAATTCTCTTGGCAATTTGATTTCTTAGTTAAGGAGTAATCAAAAACTGGAAACATTTGTACCTTGACATGATATAGCTTTATTTACTTGATATTTATTGTGATATGTTGTGATACTTTTTAGTTTGAGGTGTGACATGTATTCCAACTCTTGAACTGACATTAAGTTCGATTTTTTTTTTTTTCCTTTCTTTTTGTAAACAGGACACTAGTTTGTTGTTCATGTACAATACAGACACAGCTGGAGGCTTCAGTTATGCTTTCACATACAAATTAGTGATGCTCAGAATGGCAAAGTCTTGTGTGGTAAAATGTGAATCCTATTTAAATGATATTTAGCATCTCGTTCCCACGGATGTTCACTCATGTCATCCCTTGCTGCCCCCTATAATAAGCACTCCCACCCCCTTCCATAACGTCCCGTCTTATTACCTGCAGGGTTTCAGGGTGCAGAGGATGTGGTCTGCTTAGATAGGATTTACTCGTGTTTTTCCCCCAACACATTATGCTGACTCCAGCTCTAGGGACAGACTCTCAACTTCATGTACTTATAGATGATTAACTTGTGTATATATACATAGAACTACAGGCCACAAAGGATGTAGAAGATGTTTCAGTGAAAAGACAGACTACTAAGCAGAGATAGAAAACAAACATACATATGCAACACTTTTTTTTGTTTTGTTTTAATTCACCTGTCATGTGTTATATATCTGTGCCCAGGCATGTGCTGCTCTGGTCAGTGTATATCTCTGCATTACAATATAACTATTCCCACATGGTTCGACACTGTGAACTGGAGTTTGGGAGAAAGAGACATCAAGAAGGTTAAAAAAAATACAGAGGAAAAGTTAAACTGAAGGACAGCAGAAGAAAGAAGCAATGTAGGATGAGAAAAATGGGAGTGGGTAATAAGGAGTTTATTGTGAGACAGAAATGGGGGGAAATACAGAGATTAATAATGCTTAGTCCTGGGTTTTCTTTGTTACTTGTCCAAGTGGTCTCATTATTTGGGTTGGTGCCACATTCCTGACAGATGCAGTACTACGTCTCCTATCTCTGTGATGTTGCTAACGCAGCCACCGTCTGTGTGTGATTTGCTGATAGAGACAATGACTCTCTTTCCAGTTAATTTGAGGTTAGCTAATCATAGCCGGGTCAGAGTGACTCAGCTGTCTTGTCAACGTTAATCACCAAGAGCAAAAAAAAATGACTTCCTTTAGGACTGATCTTCAAATATTTGCAGGAAATATATAAATGGAGTTGGTGTAAAGGTCTTGAGATTCATAAAATTTCACAATACAGAAGAACGCCCAAACAAATTTCTAACTAAGGGAAAACTCAAATGACCAGAACTAATTAACAAATATAATTTATTAATAGAGTTAGGTGTGTGTCCATGAAAATATTTGTACGTGTAATATTTAGATCTATTAGATGCACCCTGTGAAAACTTGGAAAAAAAAAAACAAGCATGAAAACGGAGCTGAGTGAAGGAACTTTGACTCCCTGCAAGACTACGAACACATTCGAAAGCTCATCATTCATTCGCAGGAGGAGAAATGTAGCCGTGGGCAGAAAGACCAGCTTGACCTTCTCATTGAGTGAATGATGGCAGGGGTGAAAAATGTCTGGTTTGTTAGCGAGTACAGAGAGGAACAAATCATGCAAAATCATTGTGAAAGAGACAAACAGACATAATATGAGACGGGAGGAGATAATGGACTAATGGACAGGGACGGCCCCTGTAATAAGTCTGTAGTTGAGGTGATACGATCTCCCTCGCAGGTATTTTCGTCACCACAGCAGACTCTCAGTCAATCAGAGTCAGAAATGCTGAAGGAAGCCGGCCTCGTCACAAGTGCGAAGCCTTTCGTATTGCAGCTTTTGAACAGAACTAAATGTTTCAAAACTCAGACGCAGCTCAACAGTATAAGTTTTATAGAAACTCTGAAGCTCGTCTCTACAGATTTAACTGCACAACCGTGACACAACGGTTAGCTGCTTTCTAGAAAGTTCCTAAGCACCATGGAGCACAACTCTAAAAACATGCAAAAACACATTACATCTTTCCTCATTTAACATATATACAATCAGTTGTAGCTGTATTTTGAGTTATATAGTCTTGTTAACGGTGAAAGAGAACGATGATAGTATTTATGCTAAATGTTGTGAATCCTCCCTGTTATCTCTTGTGAAGTCCTCTTTCTTATGGTTGACTAAAGGCTGGGTCCCACCCATGAACTGGGCAAAGCTCCTACTTCACCCAAAGGTTATCTGAAGAGATAGTCACTTTAGCTCGGCTATCTAGCTCATGCCAATCTACGACACTAAGTAATGTCACCTCAAGTCAAATCTGTCCACACACCCTCAACGGCATTTGAGACAAGTACTGCTGGAGCTGAGGGGAGGAGTTGCAGTTTAGAAGTATCTCAGAAGGCACCATCTGCTAGAGATATGATCTAGCCTGTTTAGCTAGAATGATTTGGAAAATCCAGTCAATTTTTCAAAATAAAACACTATAAGCAGGTTCTGACTCGTAAGTCAACTTTATGCTAATTCGCAGAGGCTGTGGGTGAACAGCTGAAAAGACCCAATCAAGAAAATTTAACCATGTGTCAGAAGAGGTTCCTTTAAGAAGCTGAAAAGCCACATTTTATTGCATAAACTTGTAATCTCACAAAAATTAAAAAATTAAGTTGATCAAAGTGCTTTAAAGGCAAAAATCATTTTACTAAGACACATTGAAACAAAGAAAGGGAAAAAACACAAACAAAAAAATAGCTAAAATAAAATATTGACAAAACATTAATATCAAGCTCAAAATGATGACCATTGAGCAGAGACTTTAGGAAAGATCTGGATGCAGGACAGTTTTAGCTGTTTTAAATTGTAGTAGGAAACTGTAAAAAAGAAAAAAAGAAAAGAAAAAAAGGGGGCAGTGACTGAAAACAGATAAGTTTAGATAGATTTACCCCAGAGTATTCCCCTTTTACAATTATCTTTCAACCCGAAGATGTAGAGGGCTGAGACCTTCAATATCTGATGTTTTTCACGAATCTACAGTATTTTCACAAGAAGACTGATGTTTAAGATCAGATAAACTGTAAGAGAGCTGCTAAATGGTGAATTTAAAGTTCAGCCAGTACATCTGCCTTTCTTAATCGATTGGGCTAGGTATAATCAGGAGGCAAATACATTTTCAGTGAATATATGGTGTTGCTTGCAGTGTGAACATTGAACTCATCTGTGTAATTCTTTTTAAAGCTTTCTCTTTTTAACAAATGCATGTGGGAAGTGTAAGTTTTGCTGCTGCAAGTGACTACTGGAAATCTGTCTGAATAATAGGGTTCTTGCTACATTTCATACACGAGTTACAATGATATATGCTCCTGGAGTGTTTGGATTGACAATCGCTACCATAAGTGCATAATTTTCTTCCCATAAGATTTGAAATCTGCGGTGTTGTATAGAAGACCTATAGCTGTTTCACAGAGTTCATCCCACCGCAGGAATCTGGCTCCAACCCAGCTTTCATTTTAACACGTAAGTGAATAAGGACACAGTTGGATGACCAACATGTATGTGTGTGACTTTTTTTTTCTTTTTTCTTTTACTTTTCAAAGTCATGACTTGCAGGGAAGAGCTGTGTGAAAATGGTTTTTACATTGGCCCAGACCTCCCGCTGACTTTCTGAGTAAGTGAGGAAAGGCTCATTGCAGAACACTTTGGAGAGCAGTAATTCTTCCTTTCAGTCGGCTCTGAACACTCGCTTTCTGCCAGAAACGTCTAGCTTGTGTGCAAGAATAACAAAAGTAAAGAGGGGGAGAATAACGCAGAGAAAAGTGGATAAAGACAAGACAATTCTGAGCTGGAGAGGAGTCAGGAGGGGAAAAAAATCATGGGATCAAAATGAAAAATTAGTGGGAAACACCAGATATCAGTCAGTGACTTTTTCAGTGCCTCGATTTAAAGTCTTGTTCTCCTTCCAGTAGAAAAGGAAGATGTAGTTTTTATAAGATGGAGCAGTAAAAGTCAGCAGGATACCTGAGAGCACTTTAAAATCAGTAAAGAGATGTTTATAAGTGGATGAGCACGAATCTGCTCGATGATGAAAACAGGTTCGACTGATAACGGATCAGAATTAATGACCCCTTGGATGTCACTATAACACGTCATTCTTTTCAAACATGAAAGGTAATGTAGCAGTAGATGCTTTTTCTCTGCACTATGAATCGTCTGGTTTTACTTTCTAACTTTAACTTATCACATTCATCAGCATTGGCTACGATGTGTGGAGCAAATGAGGCAGTAAAAGAACACCGAACCATAAACACTGCATGCTCATAAAGTGATAGTGGTACAAATAAAGTACATTCTGATTAAAGAAACATGGCAACAGTCACGTAGCAGGGCCGGGTAAGACACACACTGTCATCTGTGCCTCCTGTGTTTTGTTTTATAACTTCACCATTCATCTTCCCATTCACACAACTATGCACAACCATTTGTCTCTCTTATGTTGGAGGATGTTATAAATCTGACCAGTGAGAGGTCTGTGCACACTTACGTGTGTGTGTGTGTGTGTGTGTGTGTTTGGCTGTCTGGTATAAGTTACAAAACAGGCTTTACAGTATGTGGCTAAAAGTGTTTCCCCTTCCCCCCAGTGTTTCGGGTCCTGTTATTGTCTCAGTTTCATTATCCATATCAACTGATTTCCTAGCAGCACCTTTAAGGAGAATAAGAAGGGGATTATGTTCATTTGTCTTTTCCAGCACAATTTTTAATGGCGTAATTGTTTTAAGATGCTCGGGTGAGTTCTGGCCATCTTGAGAGGCTTAACAATGAAGATCTAGCGAGCTTTAATGAGCAATGAGGGATTTGGAGAAGGATAATGGAGGAGAGTGTTGAAAATTGGAGATCAGCTAAATAAAATAATTCAAAACAGACGGACTGGTGACAAGAAATACAAGTAATATAAGCACACGATGTTCAGCAGCAACATTGCTGACACCGTTTACAGGTTGAGTAAGTAATGTTTCTCCTTTTGTTAAAATACGATGGAAAATGTGGCAAGAAATTGACCTGGATGCCACAGTATCTTAGACACTTTAAAACTACTTTGGAAAGGGGTCTAAGAACATGATGAGGAGTCTGAGGTGGTTGCTCAGCATGATGAGTGCAAAGAGACCCCACCTCCACACCCTACAGAGCCAAATAAAGAGTATATTGATGACTTTCAGGTACAAGACACTCCAGGAAATTCTCAGATGTTTTTTGTCTAAGCCCAGGCTAGACAGGTCTCTTGTGGTACCATCAACAGGGCTTATTCAGTATTAGGCAGGATGTCATAATGCTGCTGGTTCATATCAGGGTTTTTTAAAAAGAGTTCGCCAATTCTTTACTTTTTTTCCTCCCTTGACCTATCACTAATAGGCCCCCACCCTTGCCCAGTCACTTTGCTTTATCAATCTATTTTCTCACTAAGAGCTAGGATTACCCCTTGGCTAGAATTCAAGACTATCTGAACCTGAAAACAGAGAGTTTTCCAAAGCCCACTCTACTGCATATTGGTCATGTAATGAACTGTGTGGAAATTCACATAACACTCAGTTTAAAGTCTTCACACTGTACCTTTTGAATCAATTGCACTTATCGGTCCACTAGCATCTCAGGGTAGTTACCTTTTTTTTCTTTTTCTATTTTTTAGTTGTTGTAATAAAAGACCTGCTATGGTAGGACACGTCTTCAGTGATGTACTTGATGTTTCAGGTCTTTCCAACATCAGACACTATCACTCAGTTGACTTAGTTGAGGTTGATTAAGCCTCAAATTGTGCTGAAATTGTGCAAATTAATGTGCTTTTTGATGCTTCTTTGTCTTCAATTTAAAACCTTTCTATATCTGGCTCTCCCGTGGCACAGTCAATTCCACCACAACCATATACTTGGTGCCTTCAGACACCGGAATTATGTCAGGCTGAGGATAGTTTTGGTGATGTGCTGAGTTAATGTGACCTGCCTGTCAGGTCCACTGACAGTTAGTCCTCTGTCATCTTGCTACCTTGAGTCTTGCTCTCAACCACCTTGTCAGCCATCATAAAACTGATGGTTTGCTTAACTGGGTCTAACTTTCAGCTGTTGATGACAGTGGTGCAGATGCTCTGGTCTTAAGCACTTGGTCATGCTGGCAGCTGTACCAGCTGTTACCAAGGGCTTTTGGTCAACAGCTAACAATGTTAATTATCCTTTTCATAGGGGATGCCAATTTAAGAAAAGATATGTAAAATGAATTGGGGGATGGGAAGTTTAATTTTTAACCCCTTTGTTTATTGAGATCAATGCATTTAAACCAAATGTATTTTCAAATGTCAATATTTCTTATGTTCGTATTACAAGGATCATGAGAAAATGAATTCATGGTGTTGGAGATCATACTTGTGACCTTCCGTTTAAGCGCTGATCTTTCTTTCCCTGCTTTTTTTCTCCTCCTCCTTTTTTGTGTCTCCTCGTCTATGTGACTGTCTGGAATGGCAGGAATGTCACACATCATACACACAGACGGAGCAGCCACCATGGCGGCCACACACTCTTGACTTTATGGTCAGTTGACAAGTGGATTATCAGACCTTGAGGTACAAGGACACCAGGCAGACACACTCGGATCCATCTGTCATAAACGTAGCAGAAAGTTGAAAACTAGATGGAGCTTTTTTTCTTTTAATTGTGTATTGGTAGGCATATTTCCACAAACATCCTACACATAATTCCAATCCATCATTTAGACACGTTGAAATGATAACCAGATCACTTTTGGTGTGCTTTTTGGCTCCGTGTTACACCACAGACGCATAACCCTTGGAGCAAATGAGCAGACAGGGGTCAGAGGTCAGCCTGTATACCTAATGAGAGAAGAAGACTGATGGAGATTTTTAACATGAGTGTGAGATAATCTGTATGAATATGACATCAAAGAAAATGTTTTTTTTGTCTGTGTCTGTTTTATTTATTTATTTATTTTTTCAAAGTGTGAGGAGCACTGCAGCCCAAACTGTTTGTTGTATGAAGAGAACCTTGAACATGGTCTGGGTTCAAAGTTTGTGTTCGTTCATTGGGATGGAAACCAATAAATTGTCTATTATCATTTTAACATTTGACCACACCAACTTTTGACTTTGCAAGCAGAATTTGTTTGAAAATCTAAGTCATCATTCTGTATTTGACTCAAACATGGACAAGTTTATTTATTTTCAGATGTTTTTTCTTTGATATGGTCAAAGAGGCCACCCAGCGAGAGGACTGATGCAGCAAGAACCTTTGTGCAGTCAGTACAGTTGACATACCCGTCCCGTCATGTCGTATGTTGATCTTGGAATCCGTTAGCGGAAATGTCTTGATGTTTATTTAACAGCTACGCTCCCATCTCCACAGAGCTTTATGCACTGAGTTAATATGATTTCAAGAACCGCTTTAATATTAAAAGTGTGGATAGAAGGGTCACTTCTCCTTGACAGAACTGAAGGAGGAGGAAAGCTGAAAGACTTTTAAAAAAATCCAGTTGGATTATGAAAAGGCTCAAATAAAAGTATGAGGAAAGGGGAAAACAAAGGACAAAGACATGGAAAAAGAATTAAGTGACATAAAATTATTTCAGAGGAACAATCTCATGCTGCAGCAAGATGACAAATACTGGCTGAAGCCACAATGGGACATTTATTATATATGAGACCTTGAAAATATATTTTTTTCCAGTTGCGCTCAAGCTTTGTCTATTGTATATTACTTATTTCCTAATTTTCCATCTCTTTATCCACTCCAGATAAATGGCCTTGTGTTTTTCACATCAAATGTCTTAGCTGAAGTCATGGAAGCGTTGTCTGTTATGGAGTGTTTCCATTGTTACTGTATTGATTTATAGGAAAGGAGCTGCTCTTGGACCAAAGTAACATGACCAGTTGCAAGATTTGGATAGATGCTTCAATGCATTTATCTCTTTCTTTAACTTGGATTATCTTTTTTTTTCTTTGGGAATCTTGTCCAAAGTTGGATTTGTTGGTTGTTAAGGTGACCCTCTACTTTGGTCCAGAAATATTGAAACAATTATATACACTGTTTGGTATTTTTAACAGACATTTGAGAAAGTTGTAGTTTGATCCAGCACACTTTGGTGACCCCAGTGCTTGAGCCGACCTCTGGTAACTAGTTCAGGCAGACAGCCTCAAGAAACACTTTATATTCGCTTTTATCCATTTGCATGGTCTTCTACAATTAGTCCATCCATTTTTAGGCTTATTTGGGGAGCAAGAGGTATGTCTTTTGCCCGCTAGGATTGCTGCCGCCCTTAAAATTCCAGCTTCTTCCTCAGCTTCCGACTATGGGCTCTGATTCTACAGATTGAGGGTTAAGTTATGTTTGCCACCAACACTATTGCCACAAGAACATATGTAAAAAGAACTTCACAAACCCATGAAACATCACTCATGGGTCTTCCTATGACAAAATTTTCCTTTGTGCAGATCGGTATTTTTCCAAGAAAGTCAGAGGTTCAGGCAAAGCTCAAGAAGTCGGCTCTTCCACCTTCTGCTAGTTCAAGTGGCCAACAAATTAGAGGCTATTCACTGGAGAGCCCAGGTAGCTGCTGCTTAGCTAAACTTCATCATCCAACACGCCCAAGCTAACTCACAACTAGTTGTGATGGTCTTTTAGTACAATTAACCCCACAAAACAGTTTAAAATAAGTGACAATGCACTATTGGGTATCTATTTACATCTCAGAAGTTATGTCATGGCAGTGCTAATCGCTAAGTAGCTAACGTAGTGACAGCTAGTCATTAACCACAACCATCTGTTTAAATCTACAGACCAAACCCCTAATTTTGCATACATTTGTGGCTCTGCCCACTTTGACCTGATACATTAAAAGAACTGTACTACAAAAAAGCTGGACAGTTTAACTTGTGGGTTTTTACAGAGGAAGCCAAGGAACTTCAAATTCATTCACCTGCTGGTTTGCCACAACTCTCAAGCTAGATGTAACCCCTTGAGCTTTATTTGTGCTTAATAAGTGGGAGTTGATTAAACAGGAGCCTAGATGTCAAACTTGAGTGTTTTTATCATAAATAAAACATTTAAAGTCTTCACAGTTTCAGCTGCCTGACTGAACTATCAAATTTGCATGTGCAGTTTTCCATAAAATAAAATTTCCTAACAAACAACCGCTAGATGGACTGACACGTATTTTGGCATGCTGGTCTCTCCTGTAAGAGATTTTTAACCTCAGTCGGACTTCCTGATAAAATAAAAGTAGAGAAGGTGAAAGGAAACAAAGCAGACCATTGGTCCTAATAATAATGAAATACTAGAACCGACATACTATAACACTAGACAGACATAACATGAAACAGAGACATAGCTGTTACTAGATTTATCACTGGGAATGTTTTTATGGTCGAAAACCGAGAAACGAAAACATTTTCTTTTTGTACAGCTATTAACAATCCTTCCATCCATCCATTTTTTAAAACTTATTTCTTCTTTTTATTCAGGGCTGCATAGTGCTGGAGTTTATCCCAGCTGCCATCAGTTAAAGGAGGGGGGGTAGGTCATCAGTCGATCTCAGGGTCTATTAACAATTTTAGCTATAAATTAAAACAGTCACTCAAGCATTTATTAGGTTACTGTGCAGCACAATGAAATACTATACAATGTCTGATGTCATGGTAGATTTATTATGACAGGAAAAAAAAAGTTTGGTGGTTTGCCCCACCACTGTGAGAGGAAAACCGCTTTAGTATTTCATCTGTAGATGATATGCACTAATACAAATGTGTAGATGTTTGGGCTGCATTTAGGAAGATCTTTCTAGTTTTCCTGTTCAGAGTAGAATGAGTTTAGACTGATGAAAGAGAGGGTTACATTAGCGGGCATGTCATATCTCAGGAGTCTCAGAGAAAGAGGCCAGGGGTAAGAAGTGGAAGGCTAGAAAGGGGCAAAGCCTTTGGGTGTGCCTCCAACATTTGTCAAGGCAGCAAAGGCATCACAAAGAATTTGTCCCACTTAAAAAGAAAACTCCCAGGACCTTCCAGGGGAGGACACTGACAGAGTGTGGAGGAAAAAAACAGACCTAGTCAGTCCAATGTGTGAGAGAGCTCATCAAACAGGCTCTGAGACAGAAATGGGTTAAAGGAAGAAATGAGTGGCAGCTGATCACAATTGTACTGACAAGCTGACAGGCAGAGGAGTCAGACGAAGAGCGTTAAAATAACTCACACAATGAAGGAAAACGGGGAGTTTAAAAATGGATAAATATCAGTTTGCACTTCTCGTGCACAAAAAAACATGAAACACATTAAAAGCTGCTTTGTACAGAGTTTTGAATGTCATTTAAAATGGACTTGCATGTGGAGTTATTGAAAGTGTTACAACGATAAATGAAGGATTCATCGATGAACCTTAGACATCACTGTAAGCTGAAAGATCACTAGATATTGTTTTATGCAAAACAAACACAATGTATTCAAGTTTTACAAATTCTACAGTGTGGGACTTCAACCAACTACGTCTTAAGGTGGGATTGCTTTTATTGGTCAGTGTCTGGATTGTGATGTCCTTGGCAATGCCAATACGAAACAGCCATATTGAGGTTGTAATATCTGGATATATATAGACAACAAACATATGTGGCTGGATTTCTGGTCTTTTCATTGCTGAAAACATAGGTATGTTTTGTTTATCGTTGGTTTAGACCTCTGTGTTCTGTTCCTGGCTCTTGCTCTTTCTCAAGGTGTTTGTATACCTCTACAGCCGTCTCGAATGGTAGTGTCTAGTGGGTCTGTTGGTACTTCCTCCTGGAAATCAAAGTTTAATCCAGAGAAACCAGACTAATACTTTGTATTGAAGATTAAAAGTAAACTGGGACATCTGGAGAGCTACATCCCTCATGGAAATCCTATAGAAATAAAAGTACCCTTGATGAGATTAAAAAAATGGTTGGAAATAGCCGTCTCATGTTCACTTGAAGATCTTTGATTTTTCTCAAATGGTACAATTTTGGGAAAAGCACTGAATGTTTCAGACAAATAAGAATTGTGTACATCTTTATTCCAACCATGTAATTCATAAAAGACAGAACTAGCATGAAGAAAATCCGATATAGAAAAGCACCCTAAAGTGTCAAAAGGTGTTGTCTCCAAAACTACTTTGCTTCAGCAGAATCCCATCTTAAAAGCATTTTGGAAACAATATTAAATCAATGTTAGGATTAGAGATCCTGAAGTTGAGTTGGTGAGGTTTCTTCAACTTTTTTTGAGTTGGAACTTCAACCTCAGGGGCTGTTCCGGTTTAAACTTTGGACGAGGAGCTCAGAAATTCTGATTGCCTAGTAGAAAGTAAGCGAATCATTGCAGCCACCTGTGGGTCCAAAAATCCAAGACTGAACCAACCAAACAGAGATTTGAACCATATGTATTCACAAATCTATGCATGCCATCATGGTGGCTACCCAGATCATCTATAAATAACTTACTCTGCCATTTTTGAACCTGCAAACTGCTGAATATGCAAACAGTGTAAACAGTACATACTGCATTACTGGTCCAGAGTATGCTGTTCGTGTAGCATGCCACCATAAAAACATTTAAACTACACAAATAAAAGCTGGTCACATGACTGCAGTACCAGCTGTAAGTGGATTTTGGGATATTGTATGCTGATACACTGACCAGTTGTGCACTGGAAACTGTTCTGAAAAGAAGATTACCAACTGGGTAATGCTTGCATGTTGCAGATTATGCAGTTGCTCAGATACTGTGTACTATATTTTGTCAAAACCACTATACACTGGTAATACATGGCATATAGTTTATTTTCTTTATAATTTTTCCCATTTTAATGGTCTGTTTAGCCAAATTTATAGACATTTGTAGCCTACATTTTTCCTGTTTTTGCCTTCCAAAGGAAGACTCCTGACATCATGACTAATAGTATCGTTACATGAACTACACATGTGGCATACAAACCACACGTGTTTGAATTGCATTATGAGCTATTATAAGACTGTTATCATAACAGCATGTTGGAAGTTGCAGAATTATTAAATCCAGGCTTTGGGTGCATAACAGCTAATACCAAGGACAACAAAGTCGGGAGCTCTTGCTGTTCTGTCTCCACGTTGTTGTTTACACTGTTGTTAAGGCGCGTCTGTGTGCATTATCTTCCGGTGATGGTCACATGATGTAAGCTTGGAGAATCAGGGAAGGATACATTGTGATTAAGAAGAAGAACTCACGAAGCTAGTCTGTCCAACAGATCATTATTTCCAAAGTTACACCTCAGTGGCTGCATTTACAGATTGAAACAGGGTTTGCAGCAGCTCAAAAATGTTCCCGTTATTGATGGTTCACGATGCTGGAGAAGTGCGGACATCAGATGTAACAGTAGCAAAAGTTTCACACCTTCAAATGATTTCACTTTTTGCCATTATCCAAAATGACTTAAATGGAGCAATGTGAATAAAAACAGACACACACACACACACAACAAATATAGCAAATAAGGGAGGTGAAAGGAAACGTAAAACAAAGGAAATGTAAGCAGTAAAAGAGAAGATAATGTTAAGCCAGGAAAAGCCACAGTCAACACACCAGGCTGAAATGATCAGATAGACCTCTCAGCAGACATCTTATCATTCACAGACAGGAGACCGCAGTGTGTATGTGTGTGTGTGTGTGGCTGGGTGGGTGGGTGTGTTTCTATGTGTGTGCCAAAGACAGAGAAACATGTGATGGGATCTGCTAGAAGTAGTTTGTCTTTAGGATGAGTACAAAGGCCTGCTAACAAATGCTGCGGCGCAGGTCCAAGTTGTGCACACAACTTCCAAACCAAGATGTGCAAAGGAAAACACAGTGGAATTACGTGCATGTGCAATCACAGTGAGAAAGTGCTCTTTGTGGGTCTGCAAATTTGACAGAGATCCTGCAGAATTCGGGGCATTTAGCCTTGGCAGCTGAACAGACACCATGATTGCATCTGTGTGTGTGAGTGTGTGTCTGTGTCCACTCATAAGTGTGCTGAAGACACTCTTTAGAACAAGTAAGAACAATGGAAGGGGGGCAGATCCTCGCAATGATCTCACATCTGGAAACATGCATGAGGCCAAGGACAGACTGGCATTCTTTTTCACTGACTCTGTTGACATCCTGATTTTTTTTTTCTTTTTTAAACATCATAATGTGTCATTCATCCTTGCATCTCTGTCAAAATTTCAACATGTATTACTTTGAAGTGAAAAGGCAGATCCTGCCAATCCTGACAAAAGCTTTCTATGACTCTGGGACTCAATCAATCACCTTGACACGGCAAAAAGAAGCAGGTTTAATCTGCAGATTTGGAGTTGGACTTAAAACCCATGGAATCAATTAATCTCAGCATGAAGCCACACGTGGGCAATAAATAATTCAAACTTTATAAGTATTTTAAGAGTGAGTCCCTGTCAATAGAGCACATGAAACTAATCAGTGTGCTGTATTTTTTTCCCCATTTAAATATCCATTTCAATTTAGTTCAAAGGGATATTGTTCTTCAAATTAAATCATTGTCTCTTGCAACACCTCCATATGGCTTTATGACACGCTGTCACACATCAGTAACAATGAAATTGGCTAGTAAATTTTGCACAGTGTCATAAAAGCTTAACCTCCATGCACAAAGGGACACATGCTTCACTAAAATTGCAGAAATGTCTTTCTGCTGCTTTAAGTTATCTTTGGGACAAATAACTGAAATATCTATATAGACTGAGGATACAGAGTCATTGACCAATTAATTTCTCTTGACAAATTAATCAAATTTAAAAGCTTTTTTTCTGGCAAAAATACCAACAAACTATACTTGTTCAGTCTATGTAATTGTTCTATCATGAACTCCTTTTTTTGTTTCTTAAAACCAGACTGTAAATGTGTTTTTTCTTGTTGCAAAGTTGGACATTTTATCGTGCGGGTCACGGCTCTCTTTTGAGCCAGCCCCCAGTGGCCAGTTAAAGAACTGCAAGATTTGTTTTTCTTTCGTTTTTAGCCAACTCAGCCCTAGAGCTGGATTTTGCACCTTGATTCTACCCAGTTTGCCTCTACTCTGCTTGCCTATATCCAGCGATGTGTCAACACACACACAACCGTAATGATAATGACTCGAGAAGGAAAGCAAATATTCTTCATCATTGTAAGGCATTTCAGGTAGTTGGACAAGCATTTTACTTTTCTGCAATGGTGTTTTGATGTCTAGCAGTTTGGGCTTTTGGTATCCACGTTCCTGCAGGGGGAGGGTTGCATTCAAGACCTCTAGAAACCTGTTTAATGTGTGAATTAAAGCACTAATCCATTGGCCAAATTACAACTGTGTAGAGGATTCCAGCCAGGGTGCCACAGTTTACTGAGGTCTGAGCTGTTGACATGACACAGGACTGTGACTGAACCAGCTGCATATCAAATCGTTTTTATTTTCCAGTGCTCTCATGGATTCTGCAATTCTCCACACAGATAAATGCACCCTCGTGTTCCCCCATAACGGAACAAACCACACCGTCTGGGTTTCTCCTTTTGTGTCTTTCCTTGTACTTTTCAAAAAAATTGCAGCCACATGTCCGAGGGGACCCCCGGCTTCAAACACACACCTTGAGGAGCAACACTATTATCTACAATTGCCTTTAAACTTTTAAAAAGTGTACAAAGGGAGTGAGACCAATCATTCAGGAAAAGATGGTGGTGGATGGAGAGATGGAAAGAGATTACAAAAAAAAAGAGACGGGCGAGGTTAAGAGGGGTGAAGTCTGAGTGTACTTGTTCGCGTGTGGATGTATGCATGTGTCTGTACATGCATGCATGCATTCATTTGGCCCCTCTGCACCCTCTTAAATCCCAGGGAAGATTGATTGCCTTCCAAGGATAATCTCTCCCAGACACTTTAAAACGCCCCCTTACCCAGTCTTCATCGTACTCCTCTCCCCTGTGTCTCCTCTTTCTCACCCTTGTCTCCCTTCTGTGCCCTTTGCTCTCCCAGTTGCCATAACCTCCCCATCCTGTCTAAGCACCCTGAAACACACAACCCCCTCGTCCTCTGTTAGCACTTTTCACTGCCCTTCTAATGATTTTTCTTCATTCGAGCACACAGACACTCCTTTTTGCAGAGTAAAAGGAAGCAGGAAGAGTTTGTCTGTCGGAGAGTCTGTTGGTGAAGCCAAGTATGTGAGTTTACAGATTTTTAAGGAAATGTCTGTTTATCTTCAGCTTTCAGTCCATATGTGGCCAGTTTCCTCACTAAGCCTTGATTTTTGTTCTCTCAATGCCCAACATGGAGCTGTGTCTCAAGAATTTATGACAGGCTATGTAACAAAACTCTTCCATCTGGCTTTAACATAGAAAATGAATTAAACATCTGACAGACAAAGAGGCACCTTCACTCCTCCTTTTCCAGTCTTCTTTGCCCTTTTCACCCTATCACCAATTAAGATGTAAGGAAAACAAAAGCATATTTGGGTAATACATTTGGTCATGGTAGCAAGAAAATCAATTAACTGTTTCTTAGTTTCACTCGAAAAGGCACTTTTTTCTTTGTTTTCTGAAGCAGAACAAAGTTATGCCTGATTTATACTTCTGTGTCAAGACTATGGCGTGTTGCGCTGTAATTACACCGCCAACCGCTAGATGGCAGTGCACATTCTTTTTCTGCGGCACCGTAGCTCAAAGTGCAGAGTTTTCTTCGGTTTACTTCCTGTATGTAGCTCAGCCATATCAGTGAGTTGGAGCGGGTACAGATTGGATATCAGTCCTTTTTAACAGACATTACAGAAAACTAATCTTCTTTCAAGATTTGATGAAGAAGTAGTGGCTGGAAATTCAAAAACAAAGAACAAATCAACCAGTTACATTTCTTGCAGCCTGCATCAACATGGGGTGTAGTTACATTTGCAGAAGTGCAAGCCAGGCTACAGTAGCTGCCATACCTACACTTTTGACACAGAAGTAAAACTCCTGCGTTAACTTTTTCAATGGCACAAACACAAATAAAAAATAGCCTACATTTTTGTTTGGTCCACACGTTTTTGACACTGCCCTCAAGAGTACGAACAGTAACAACTGGAGAGTGTTTGTTTTTGTAAACGTAGCTGCAAGTAGCATCAATCCAGATCTGCATACCTGACTTTCACTTCAAGTAACACTTGAAATGTAAATGTTTTAAAATGTAGCAGATAAGCAGAGTGGATAGTTGCTTCTGAGATACTTCTAAACTGCTCATGCGAGACCACTCTTATTGACAAAAATTGCCAGGACTCAAAGTGGCTGGGGGGTGGGGGAGTTGAGGTGAATGGTAATTTCCCTAGGTAATGTCAGTGGTCCCAGCAGAAGAATTGTGGCACACTTCAGAGGTGTCCTGGAACCATCAGTGTGAACGATGTGCCAGGAAGTCAGTCAAGAAAAGAGCTTGGGAATCTGGTCATTTCAACCACAGATGAGAATAGGTTAATTTGAGATGTGGGGAGAGGAACATTTTATTTGACACCATCCAACCTTTTTGTAAGAATAATAGCAAAAAAGACAAGACATGACAAGAAACATATTTTAATGAGCAGATTAATGCGTGATTCTCATGTGAGCTCAAAACTCTTGGGTAAACTTGTAATTTCACAAGCGTCAGTGATGCTTCCCCTCCTGGTGGGTGAGAGTTGTAGACCATTCATGTAGCTAATATCAGCAAATTCCTCGCAATGGATGTGCTTGCATGTTTGTTTGGCTGGAAATATTTAACCAAGATTAATATAATATCACACTTTAACGTATTATTACATACAAGATGACAGAGTCTTGCACTGCAGTGAAAGCAGACAGACTGAGAGAACAACAAGTCTTATTTATTACAACACCATCCAGAAACCCATGTTTGAAACTGTGGAGTAAAAGGACATCTACTTTCAAATTGTAGTTGGCCAGTGAATGAATAAACACTGTCTATAGTTACACATCACAAAACAGTTTCGATTCAGAATCACTTTATTGCCATTGCCAGTAAACAGGTTTACAGACTAGGAGATTGCTCTGATGTGACAGTGCAGATAAAAACATGGAATAATGTAAAGTAAAAATGGAATAAAATAAATGTGAATAATTGAGCCCAATCTGCACAAGACAAAGAGCATCTTTTCATACGTTACTCTCTGCTGAGAAATTCTGTACAGTTTAGATGCAGCTGATACTGTCAGCATCTTTGCCTGGCCCATAACTGCCTGCATAGGAGAACCTGGTTCAGCCACAAACACATACCTTAGAGTTAGTTAAGCTCATCACGACACCATATACCAAACGTACACATTTCTCAGCCCGAATCAAGTTGATCACCGCTTCTGAGTTATGTCGTTTAGTGAATACAGATGCCGTTTGCCAGGAATTCCTGCAGCTGCTGGAAGCATGGCGAAAGTGATCAACCTACCGTGCTTCATCCGATCATCTGCAAACAGCATGTCTACACTAACACAAGCAAACACAGTCGTAGTTTGTTCCAGCAGAATGAAACGATAAATTAGATGACAGAAACAGGTCAAAGCAGATCTGATTCAGTTTTGACTGCAGTCAAACCCAAAGGCCTTAATCACGGTAAAGGGCCTCACTACTTCCAGCTAGACTAATTATGAAAATGACGCCCTGTTTTCCTTGAACTCACCCTGAACTTGCTCACAGTCTTCAAATGATGCCCCTGAGTTTGTGTTTGACCCTTGCGTGGAAACACCGCCTCAGTTATCCTTAGAAAATTGCAGGGTATGTATGGAGTGAGCCGGGTGAGCACGGTATTGGCTGCTGAGGCATCTGCTGGGCGAAAAAAAAAAAATGTTGCTATTGGAGTGTGACTCCACCTTTAACAAGCAGAAGATCTGTTGTGACATGCTTTTCTTTCGCTTGGTAGATCTGTAGCAATGTTGATACAAAGAATCTCAACTTTCAATTAGATTAGTTAAAGATGTATTTCAGTTAAGTTTATTAGATTTAGGTTCGGTTTTAGAACATTAAGGTCACAGACCAAGAAATGTTCATTTCTGAAGCAGGGGCTTAATTTTATTGTCCAAACTCAGAAGCCAAGTCTTTTAATGTGAGACAGGCTCTGTGATCAGAACATGCAGTGGCTCACAACAACATGATAAGATATATCAGTTTGTGTAAGTCTCACACGCATGCATATGGGTTAGAAAAATGAATGTGTTACAGAAGGGAGACGCTCACTCTGCTGTTTCGAAAAGCTGGAAACCGTACCTACCAGGTGCTCACGCTGAACCATATGGAATTCATTGACTGTTGATTTTGGTCCCATAAAAAAAACATCCATCATTTGAACAAAGACAGCTGCTCTCGCAAGATGATTTATCCTGAAGCTCAAAATGAAAGCATGCTGAGGTTAGTCGAGTTGACAAACCAACAGAGGTTTTTTGTTTATATTTTTATAGTCTTGTGAAAAGACTTCCTCAACAGGAATGTTAATGTATTCACATGCTTTCAATCCTTGAAAAAATGTGCAATATTACCTTGAAATTTCAAAAATGTACAAGGATGCTTCTATTGTTATCTGATAGGCTGAGACTCAAATACGTAGCCTACTAATTCTTTTACAGCTAAAGGAGAGTCGGATAAAGCTTTGTTCTGGATTTTTTAAAATCTTGTTTTGCTTATTTCTTGAGCTGTGTCTTTTAAACTTAAACATGCAACAGATTATAACTGGATAATTGTTAACACTTTGGATCAACAAGGTTTTGCTGCAAATCCAACAGCAGTCATTCATTGGCATTTCAAACTCCACTGCATGCTATTTTGAAGGAAATCTCAAAAGCTCATCTTCTGCTCTCAAAAGTGTTTTTCTTTTGTTCGGGCTTGTTTGTTTATTGTCAGTTTTGTACATTTAACACATTTCTATGACATCAGGATGCCTGTGAAACCAAAGTGAAACTGCTGACATTTCTTTTAATTTACAACCGTTTCCCATCCCATGTTGTGAAGACATGACAGTTTGGCATTTAATTCGCATGTCACTCAACAACGTCACGAACGAAACTATTACCCTCGTGTAGTTTATCTGGGCTGGCTGCTCCTTTCACATGGGCAAGGAGCTTCGAAAAAAAAAAAGAGAGAAAAGAAAAGTCACAGGCATTAAGGCACAATCGCACGCTAATTTGGACACATTTCAATAAATCCTGCCATGTGGAGTCCAGTCTGGAACATTGCTCAGGCTCTTATGACGAGATTTAATCCAGGCTGAAGGTGATGGCCTGTGACACTAATATCCCGCCACCCAGTGACACAGACCACCACATATGAAAAAAAAAAAAGGTCTCTATACTTATTCTAAGATTCACACTGAATAGCATGTTGACAGCAAATGAGAAAATGCTATTTTGTAAAAGTGTTTCTCAGCAGTCAATATAACCCTAAGAGGAAATCCAAGATCACTCTCTCACCTCTGGAGGTGGAGGTGTTGAATCAGTGCAGTGCTCTCTGTGGGGTGACAAAGATCTAGTGGCCAGAAATATGGAATTATAGTTTCTATCGTATGTCCTTTAACTTTTGTTTAATATGGAGAATTGCTCCTTATAAGGTGGTCCTGGAGCACTGGCTTCACTCTCTGATATCGGTAACATACGGTGTAGTTAACTCCTTTGATAATGATCCAACCCAACCAGAAGAAACAAAAAACTTGGGGCTTTTTTTAAAAAAAAAGTTGTACATATTGTCTTCCTTGGATCTTGTCTATTGTTACAAGGGAATCTGTCCTTAATCAGGACCATGCCCCAAGGGATGGCTCAGCAGGACTTTTCATGATGAAATTGTATGCTCAATGGTAAAACCTCAAGCCAGAAACGATAAACATCACAAACACGTGTTTGTTTACTTGCCAGCCAGATTTTGAACATGTGGATGTGGTATTGTGGATCCGTGATACTGAGATGCAAAGAGCTTGATGCTTGTGGGAAACAGATTACTTACAGATTTCCTCTTTTTTTACCTCCCTTTCTTTCCCCCTCACACATACAAAAACGCACACATCCAGTAACCACTGGCCACTAAGAATCTGCCATCAAAGGTATGTGT
This sequence comes from Zenarchopterus dispar, assembly GCA_028564865.1. Classification (NCBI taxonomy): domain Eukaryota; kingdom Metazoa; phylum Chordata; class Actinopteri; order Beloniformes; family Zenarchopteridae; genus Zenarchopterus; species Zenarchopterus dispar. Next base: position 47,006 of record JAOWBL010069404.1, read on the forward strand.
GAAGCTGTTCTTTCCGACTGTAAAATAGCTGTTGTCAGTCCATTCACATGACAGCGCTGAACTCGGATGCTGGATTCTCACCCTTTATTGTTGACCTGTGGAAAATAAGTCCCATGGGCTCATTGTAAGAGGCATGGGGAGGGTTTTTTCTTGCAACAAAAGGGTCTCAATGGGAACATTACTATCACATATATTTCACAAAACTCAGACCTCACAGTGTAGTCAGACTTGTAAGCCCATCACAGAAAGTTCAGCATACTGACGGTCAAGGACAGTTCATGTTGCCTATAGGTTATTTTCTTGAAAAGAACAGGTTGACATCTGCTGTCTTGTCAAGAGTCAAATGAGCCCCATTTCTCTGTGAAAGCTGCTTTTATGCAAAGCTAGCTGGCTGCTACAGGGTCAGGTTTGAAAATGATATATCTTCTCATCAAACTGAGAATCCAAAATGTTCAGCTATTAGCTGGGATGTATTATCAAGAATTATGTGCATCTTTGTTTTTGAAAGCATGTCTGATATATTTAACAACACAAAATCTTTCAGGTTTCTGGGATCCACAATTTCCCAATATCTGAAGTGGACCAACCACACAGAAACTGTCTGCAGAAGGCACAACAGAAGTTGGACTTCCTGAGACCACTTAGGAAGTTCAACCTGCCCCAGGAGCTGCTGATCACCTTCTACCCTGCTGTCATCAAGTCTGTCCTGTACACTTCAATCACTGTCTGGTTTGGATTGACCACCAAACAGGACAGGTACAGACTGCGACAGACAGTAAGATCTGCAGAAAAAATAATCAGCGGCGATCTTCCCGTCATCCAGGACCTGGACCAGTCCAGGGTCAAGAAATAATCAAGGAACATTTCTGCAGATCCCTCACATCTTGGATGCAAACTTTTCAATCTTCTCACATCTGGTAGGTGCTACAGAGCACCAGAACCACCCATCACAGAGAGAGTTCTTCCCTCTGGCAGTTACTCTGCTGGACTTTCAGTGGTCATCGTGTTGAATATTTGTGCAATATCATCATGACTGTAAATATTGGCTCTCTCTTGTAGATGGTGTCCATATTTTTTGATTTCTGTGGCTTTTTATTTTTAATTTACTTTTAGTTTGTTAAAATAAATTGTTTGCACAAACCTGGCAAATAAAGTTGATACTTTGTCTGATGTTATGTCATGAGGTTAAGATCTCTAAGGTACTTTGGCATTACAGATCCACATTAGAGTAGAAAGATCTAATTTCACATGTTGCTGCTTTTACTGTATCTCTGAAATGGGTAGAACAAAGTGGTAACACCAACATTAAAAGAGACATACCTCAGAAAAGAGAAGGATAACATGAAGTAAAGATATTAACTCCTCACCCCAAAATTGGCTACTATGGATGAAACCTAAATAAAAGCAGTTCAAAAAGGTACTTTTGCTTTGTGTCTTTGTGATATTTTAACCAAAACATGCCATAGGAATGTAATCAAAGCTTTGTCCTGACTGGAGATGAGATTCGATTATTTATATACAGTTATTTTTTTTCTTTAAATGTCTTCTTCTTTTATTAACTAATGGTTGCCAAATGGGAAAGAGGTGCACTACTGCCACCAAGTGGTAAGGAGTAGTAGTTTACTAACTCAAAGGATACTACTAGGTCTGGCTTTGTTACATTCATGATGAGGGAAAGGACTGAGGAAGATATTGGCCCTGTTACATTTTAAGTCTTATGGTTTTACCAAGGAAACCTACAAAAGGAAAATGCCCCTTTAGAGAACTTATACTGGACCTAGGCAAGTCCTTTCCTTGGGTCAGGTACTAAAGTGCAGCCTCAAAAAACGGCTGGGTGGAACGTGGTGTTATGTTTCCTTTCTTACACTTTCTCACCTTTTTTACACAGAAGAATCTGATAATCATCTGGCCACCGTCTGGTAAAAAAAGTCTCAGCTTGCCTTTGTTCTTATCTGTAGTCTACATTTTCGAATGTGTACCCATTTTTCACTCATGTGTTTCATTCCAGCACTTTGTACATGTACAAGGACATCATTGCATAGATGTTTGTGTCTATGCAGGCCACTTCTGAGGGAGTGAGGCGCGTGTGAGACTAGATTGTGGCGTCTTGCTCACCTGACCCACACCCTATGCCTGACTGGAGGTGTGGGAACGTGTCATTTGATATCATACCTCCACCAGGATAGATAATCTAGTATACGGGGTGGAGGGGGAGGAGAAGGCAGAGAATCCTGATGTGATCAACAAGCTAACAAGACTTCAGCTAGCTTCATTACTGAACTGTTATGCATTTTACGGCTTCAATGGAAGGCTGTTCTACTTTATTTCAGAAGCTGGAAAAGTAAACTGAGGTCCGAATGAAACCTCTGTGACATGCTTTACAATGGTTTCCAAGCACTAACAATATTGATAGTAAAACCCTAATTTACTAAAAGAACAGTAAAATTTAACATCATAAGCATTAAAATAAAAAGATTCATTCTTAAAATAACAAATACTTTGGCCAAATGAGTTAAATAGAACCAGAATAAAACTAGACCCAAAATTGAGCCCTGTGGGACTCCACATGACAAAACAGGTGTTTCAGACAAAATATTATTAAGCATATAAGATAAATAATAATGACTATTCATACTTGATTTACAGGAAAAATATTCAGGTTTTGAAAATATATTCAGACCGACTTTCTCAAAGCAACTGAAAGCTTTCCCATCCCCAGTGGAAGTGTGATTTTCCCAGATGCTTTGAGGGTTCAAGGACCTGGAATTATGTCCATTAACTCTTATTACCTCTCAGGAGAGAAGCCTGTTACTAGTAGGAAACAGTGTAACCCGACACTAAATCCTGCATCCCATTGTGTTCAACTCCAATAAGCACAGCATTCAGAGGAAAACAGTCAGTTACTTCTGGCTGGACAACAGAAGTCAGTCCTGTACAGTGTACATGTCAACGTGAGCTGTTGGCTGCCCTGCAGATTTGCAACTCTTTCTTCATGTTGGCTGGTACTTTTTGTCAGTTTAAGAGCCTCCATCAGAGATGCTTCTGAAGCTAAAGGGTGCTAATATAAGAAAGTTAGCCATGTCCAGTTGCCACCCCAGAACTGAGAGTCAGCACTCTAAGAAAGTACAAAAGACTTGATTCAAGAAAATTAGAGGATTCTTAAAGACCGTTTTCATACTTTTAAAAATCCTAGTCAAGAAAATGTTTCTTGCCCCATTGGCAGATAAACTTTTGCTTAAAATAAGACAATTTTGAGTAGATTTAGGAATATTGGGCTTATCTCTCGGGGGGCTATTTTTGCAGTGCACCTGGGTGTCATGATCAGAACTGCTGATCAGAGGTGGAACCGTTAAACTGCTTTCATAGTTATTTGACACAGGACTTAATGCCAGTTGTGACTTTTTCCCACCAGAGACAAAAGCCTGACGTGAAAGGGTGTTGGTGGATCTTTTTTGTCGAGTGTGAAAGGGGCTTTAGAGGATAATAATATCCATTTTGTAGTTAATTATTCCAGATGGGTGAGTACACAAGTTCACTGCAAAAACAACCTCCTTGAAGACCACCTCACTTTAACATACAGAAGTGTGACTTTCGTAAAAAGACAAAAATAGTGAGACAAATTAATTGTATTTTAAGAGAACTGATAAAGCCAAAATAAATTACTTAATTTTCTTTTTGATGTGAACATATTTTATTACATTAGCACTATTAATCTATGAATGATTAATACAAAGCCAGAGAATTAAAATATAGTAAAGAGACAAGTTACTTTATTCTTCCTTAGGAAACCATTTTTTTTGTTTCCAATTCTTATTGTCTGCATTGTTTAGATAATGTTTTTTTCATTTAACAGACCTTAGCAGGATAATTCACCTTTTTCTCCCCCACTGGTTTTTATGCCTGTGGGGTGACAAGAAAACACACAAAAAAACCCTAAAGTGACAAAAAATAGGAAACTTTGCATTGTCATAGTATTCTTATGTCCCAGAAGTTTGTTCATGTGTATTCATGCTGCAATCCGTCATGAGTGTCCCTTGGATGCTGGCTATTCTTTGATCTTCTTTGACAGATTATATAAAAGACCTAAGATGCAGGAGATGACTCCTCAGTAGGAAAGACTATACTTGGTCTGCAGTCACTAAATCCTTGTCTTGATAAATAAAGCAGAGGTCATAACAAAACTGAGAGTAAAGACTTCTGCTCCAGATCTTGAGGTTCTGGCCAAGACTATATGAACGCTGTCACAACGTCATAAACATGAATACACAGAAAGAGCTATTTCGATTAGCAACAGTGAAAGTGAAAGAAGCGCTGAACATACTATCATAAATTATGTGGGTAGTGTAACACAAGCGTAATACATATGATAATTACACTTTGCATAGTGGTATATTATCAACCCTTTGCAAATATTAAAGAAAAGAAGATATTTTTTAAAAACATACCTCAACTTATATGCTTAACTTCATTGTGTTTCTTTTTCAAAATAGTCAATGAAGTAGCTGCTCAACAAAAGTAAAGCACCACTTTAAAAACATCTAATCTCGATGGTAGAAAAAAAAATCATGCTGGATATCTATATTGAGATGGACTGGGTAATTTGTTCGAAATGAAAGGATGTCAAAGCATCCCTGAGCACCATCCTAAGGGCTTCATCCCTATACCTTATGGAAGTCAGGATGTCATTGTCTAACCTGTAAAGGTCTGTGTGTCCTTCCATGACAACTCCCCAGACCATTTCTGACCCTAGACCAAACCAGTCATGCTCAGCAATGTTACAGGCAGAATAACGTTCTGGAAATGGTCATCTCATCGCTGCCCCTTACTGCACCTGTGTTTAATTTTATTAATACCAAGCAAATTAAACAAATACTGCCAGAGTTATAATGAGGACAAATGAAACTCTGCCAGAATGCTCACTTGCTTGGGGTGTAGATGCAAAAACACAGTGGTACCTGAACATAGCAGAGTGTGTTCAGGTTGGTTCCACTTAGTCATAGTCGAAGCATCCTGGAGGCAAAGGTTCCTCCACCACAGGACATGACTGTAAGAGGTTGAAGCCGATGAGCTAGAGCAGAGCTTCTCAAGTCCAGTCTTTCCATGTTTCTCTTCTGTGACACCTCAGATTTTCGTGAATGTATCCCTAATGGACTTGTGCCCTCCTTGATGACGAGCTGACGGTGATCTAATCATTTAAATCAGGTGTACTGGGACGGGGAAATGTCAAAACATGCAGGCCAGCAGGCCTTGTGGAGCATTGAACTTGAGGCAGTCCTTTGGTTGTCCCTGGTAAATTCTCAGAAGCACAAAAAAGCTTATATTGGGATTAAAATGTATTGCAAATGCATGTTCTATTAATTGCAAAAGTCATAATATCACCCGAAGTCTAATATGAATGCATTATATTACTGTATTACAGCAAAATGTAACATTGTTCGATAATGCCATTACTTTTTAACATGTTACTTCAAAAACTGGTCATTGACCTTTGAGTAATAGTTGTACCCAGGGTTAAGTGCTCATGCAACATTGAAAAACCTCCCATTTGCACCTGGAGTGTCACAGTTTTTTAAAAAATCTTTGTAAGGGTAACAACTATGTAGTTGAATAACATTAATTGCTTTTTCCCTTCATAAACTTTTGCAGCCACCACACACTTTTTCTGACTTTAATTCTTTTTGATTCAAGACTCATTCAATGACAAAAAAAAGGATCTAAAAAAGAGAGAACCATGGATTTGGTGTATAAAACTGGTAGAAATGTAATGCAGTTATTTAGTAAACTCATCAGGCTTTTTATATCATGCAAATTTTTTAGCATCAAGACTCTTTTCTTTGGACCAGTGCTAGATATCTGCCCTCCAGAGTATTTTGATTTTATTAAACACTGAACATTTTAGTGTTCCCTGAACAATATGAGATTTTCTTCTTCTTAGAGGCTTATCCAGATTATGAGTCATCCCTGTGGTTTTATGTTCATTACTTCACAAGGAGCTGGAGAAGGTTTTTGGTCCACGAACAACAACGTTTCTTCGGCCAGAGAAGTAAACATTTGCCTCAATTACAAGTGCATTTCTCCCAGATTAACCCCAGTTTGTTACGTAACCACTGACTCAGAAGAAAGCACCCAGAGCTTCTCCTATGATGCGACTTTTTTTTCCCTTTTTTTTGACGGTTTGACTATTGTTGACCTAAGAGCTGAAGTCATTTGAGATAAATTGACTATGACGGATGTTCTCATGTCTCATATCTGAATGCGCTGAACCCCCTTAAGAGACCACGTAGACATACTGGCTTTGTGTTCCTCCAAAGAACCATGTTTGGGAACAAAACAAAAGGGTATGACGGGCCAGTGATGCTGTGTATTTACTTAAATCATAGATCTCATTGAGGGTAAGATAAGAAGTTTCAACACAAAAAAAAACATGTTTTAGGTGTGAGATCAGTCTATTTTTTATATTGTTATCTCTCATAACATCTACAAAAAACAACATTCATGTCTTTCCCTGTGTAACATGTTTTTCTTTTTTCGTTTTTTCTTTTTTTTTTCACCTTAAACCAACTACATACAGTCCCATCTGTTGCACTCAATTGTTTTTACTCAGCATAATGCTACAAATTGAGTTTTTTGGTGATTATTTTTTTGCTCATTCTCGATTCATTTTCTTCTCCTAACTGGACCGAATCCATTTCTTCTGCAGAAGAATGTTTTTTCTTTCTTTCTTTCAAAGAACCACACAAATAAATGCACATCAGGTTTTTCCAGATGCTCTTGAACAAAGGCTCAATTCTTGGAAAATTCCCCTCGTGCTAAATTTGATTAGACATTGAACTGGTTCAGCTTTAAAACCCTTTTGTTTCTTGTCGTCTATTCCCTATCCACTGGCAGTTAGTGTCATGTCTGTTTACAGCCCAACAAAGTGATGTTTAGCTTCTCTAAACTCAATTCAAGACACTCTTCGCTGGATGAAATGAGTGGAGTTTTAACACTTTGCAAGCAGTCTTGCGTAGCATCTTTCCTGCAATGTCTGGATGGGAGAGCAGTATCTCTCATAATGCAGCAAAGTATTACATTACTCTGCATATTTATAGGGGATGATAATATCTAAAAAAGATTTTTAAAAAGTCAATAAGTCCAAAAAGGCAAGGATACACTATGGAGATCAATACATCTGGCACATTTTCATAAGCCTGTAAGTTACACAAGAAGTGTTTGTTGTTGTTGTTGTTGTTTGTTTGTTTTTTTTACTACAGTATTGAAAGTGAAACAAATGACTTTTTTTAAATTTAAAAAAGTCATTTAAAGTATCAGCTTCAATTTTATTTCAAGGAAAATTTGATTACTTTTGGGACGCATCGTCTAGCTCTTACGGTCAACCATCCCTACTAGTGGCAAAAACCAGGAAACTGTCTTTGGATTCCTCCCCATCTGTGTCGTCTTGTTATTATGTATACCTTTAAGGTATTTTGTCACACATTAACAATGAAACTGGAGATACAGTGGACATTATGGCAGAGGTGACTTAAACTTAAGAAATTAATAGCGGAAGAGAAAATGTAGAAGTGACAGAGCAAGAGATCAAACATGACTTAAGTTCTTTGCACACCAGATGTGCTTTTTTTCTTCTTAACATTTACCAAGTCAGTTCAGGCCTTCACATCAATGATATAGTTTTGCTTCTAGCAGAAACACATTTAACAACTGATCAAGGTGACCCTCTAGTCCACCAATACACAAACTGTGGAGAAAAAAACTGGGATTTTTACCATAGATATACAGTTAACTGTTGCTTCGCATCCATTGGTTCCCTGAAATTACTCCCCAGCTTCATCAAGCTTGGAGCTAGCTGTGTAACCACATTTCAAACTGTCCAGCAGATATCCTGAAGTGCAACTTTTCCTCTTGAACCATGCAGGAAAACTCTCTCAACATCTCTCCTTCGGGCGAGGATGGTTTTTGTTTTAAATGTCTTTTTTAAAAACTTTTTTAAGCCATCTCTTTTTCAAGAGTGCAATTTTTTCAAAATCTTTTTTTTCAATGTACATATTCATGATGGACTTAATGCACTTGATGTGAATGGGTAAACAAGACGATGTACAAATTATTCCCAATTTTTGCAGCTTATTAACCTCACCTTTAGGACTCAAAGACTTTAAATCTCTGACAGCCTTGTAAAGGCAGCTTAACCTCCACACCTGTAGGGGGACCTACTAAGCATTTTACGGTCAGGTTTTTTTTTTTTTTTAATTCAACATTTTGATTTTTTTAATTCATCTGCAAAGATCATCCTTAATAAACAGACACAGAATGTTTTCCAAAAAAGTTATATTTGTGAAATATCAGATTCTTTTGAAAAGCTCTTTGGTATGAAAGAAAGGAGCAGAGCCAGACTGTAGTTGAGTCATGCTCTTTGTAGTTGTGCCCAGATTTCCTTGCAGAGTTTCATAGTAGCAGATGTGCAACTAAATGCACAAACAGTTTGGGGGGTTAGACTTAAATATATTAGGTTATGGTCTTTAGCCATGATGCAGTCATGAAAATGCAGAGCACCACTGCTACATCTCGCAGCATCTCCATTGGACTAGACGTGGCATTGCAAGAGTCTTTGATGTGGTAAATGTGCTTTAGTGTGTTAATTGTTATAAGTGGCTGGGGATATAATACCAGCCTTTGGAAGCTTGCATGGCTTTACCACTCCTGCTGCAGCTAAACATGTTCACTTTTATAATCTCTTGAGTTAACTGTGTGTGTGTGTTTTTTTAAACTCTGTCTTCAGTCTCCACTTAATGTTGCGGCCAACAAGTCATACTGTAACAGCCCGATGTGCAGACCATAGTTAGATGCTACAATTAACCAATGTTCCCTACAGCAACTTGTTTGGCTTTTTTCCTTTTTTAGGAATTGCCACAGCAGATCGTTGCGTTCTGCGTTTGGATCTGGTATAGGTTTTACATTGAACGCCCTTCCTGACACAATCCTCCCATAGGTCTAGGCTTGGGTTTGGCACAATGAGAACCCTGGCTTGTGGCTAGAGCAATTGGGGGCAATTTCCAAGTATCCTGCCTCTGGGTGCTTTAGCAAGTGACAGGGCGTGGGATCAATCCAAAGTCACTCCTGTTACCCCTCAGCTAACTCTTTCCACCAAGACTACAAAATCCACACATTGTAAAGGCTTGTGTCGGTTGGCTTGTTAGCTACTATAGCCTTTAGGCCACTCCTTCACTGAGAACAAATTGGTTAGTATCAAAACTGTATGTCAATGGTTGATTTTAAAATAAAGTTACAACTGAAATCCCTGGTTTGGTTAAGTTTTATTTCAACTTTGTGGAGAAATCCATCAACTACAATTGATATTCATTATCTGAACATTAGCAGTTTCCTGTCTCTGGCCTCATATGTGGAGCAGCTGCACTGGTTTTTGTTTAAACTATGAATATCTGCTGCCTAGTTATAGGAAGCTCTAGATTCAAGTAATGTTTGAAATCTATCAACAATTGTCTGCCATTATTTTACAAGTCTGCTATCTGCCAAACACTAAACAACTGGACAAATAGCACGCAGCCACACAGTGAAGGTAAAAGAAAGTGTGGGAACAGGAAAACACAGGCAAGATTTATATGCTGAAGGCCTGAAGCCTGGCTTTTTACGAATAAACACAAGGGGGAAATGATGGCATTTTCTATGTACCATATTTCATTTTAGCAAGGCTAGAGTGTGTTTCTTAGCTTACATCTATGATAAATAGAGCTTTTGCTTTCCTCAACATTTTATCTAATTGTCAAAGCACAGCTGGATGTGAGATACTGTGCAGATAATTTTAGTGAATGGCGATATCGGCAAATCATATGTAAACAGCATGTCATATGTTGTCAAAACAGGAGGGAAAAGAGGGGTATGCAGCATGGGACCTAATAGAGGTGGGTGCTGCAGAGAGAACGTCAAAAAATGGAGGACTGGGTCAGATAGGTGCAGAATTTAAGAGCGTCAGGAAATAACTATGGTCCCTCAGAGCTCTTAAATAACCTATCAAGGCAGGAAACTTCTCCATCAATCACCATGAGGACAGCTCTCATTCTTATTTTCCTCCTCAGGCACCGAAGCCAACAGATGCGAGACTGCAGCTGCTCCAAACCGGGCCTACCACCTATTTTCATTCCTGTCTCTCTGTGAACGCATGCACTTTCGTAAATGTGTGCGCAGCTGGGATTAGTCAGCAAGGTAATTACAGGACTACAGTCGGGCTCCAAATGAGCACCAAGCTTCACCGCAGAGATTCTGATTGATGTAAAGGAAAGGTCGATGACTATGAAAGGGCACAGGATGGTATACATCAGCAAATTGCCTCTCGGGGTATAAGTGTGTTTGTGTGTGTATATGTACTTGTTTGAGTGCCTTCATGAGAACCATCACACATTTTAACAATGAGATCGGGACATTGTGGAAAAGTGAGAACATTTTGGCCAGTCCTAAATTTTTCATTCCCAGTCACAGGGCCCTGGCATTTTTAAAGAATAGTTTACTTTTTTTTTTTTTTAATTAAAGTTAGAAATTGAATTATTTAAGGATTTATGGGTTTGGGAAAGGGTTAGTGTTCATTACTAAGGTGCATCATTGTAGGAAAAAGAACATTGAAGCATGTTTCTATTGTCATTTTGAATGAGTAGGTGCATCCAAACTTTATTTGCAGCATACATTGCAAAGGTATCATCTTTGATACCAGGGCTTAATGGGTGCACTAATCTTCCAGTCACCTGATGTCTTTGGCCAAATACATCAGAAGCAACATCTCAGGAAACCCAAGTGCAGCAGAAAGACAATGGTTTTTGTTCAGGCTACAACCCACAGCAATGAATAGATATGACTGACAAAAGGTTGAAATTATTGACTGCATGGAGGAAAAATATGATCTTTTTACTGTCAGTCAGCAGCATGTCAAAGATGTTTGCTGCCAAAGCTGCAAAGCTAAAGAGTTGGTTGACATGATGCAGAGGAGGAAGGTCGATATATTGTGTGTCCAGGAGAGCAAATGGAAAGGTAGCAAGGCCAGGAGCCTAGGAGCAGGATTTAAGCAGTGCTCTCGTGTTGCTGACGGGAAGAGGAATGGTGTAGGGGTTATCCTGAAAGAGGAGTTTGTTAGGAATGTTTTGGAGGTAAAAAGACTTTCAGTTATGACTCTAAAGCTTGAAATTGAAGGCGTGTTTTTTAATATTGTCAGTGGTCATGCCCCACAGGTAGGATGTGAGTTAGAAGAGAAGGAGAAATTCTGGAGTGATATAGATGAAGTGATTGGTGATTGGAGCAGATTTCAATAAACATGCTGGTTCGGGCAACAGAGGTTATGAGAAAGTGATGGGCAGGTTTGCAGTGGGAGAGATGGTGGTGACTTTGCAAAAAGGATGGAAATTGACTCAGTTTTAGAGGCTCTAGTGGTTAGTTGGTGAACTGCAACTTTTCTTAGCTCTTTGTTGGCTTCCCTGGAATGTTTGGGATTTAATTATGACTGTAATCTCTCTCAAAATTATTAACCATAGACTATAAAAAAGAACACTTCACATTCTTTTTTTTAAAATCAAAGAACTGTGACATCATCTATAGTTTTTCTAATGAGTTAGTTTGAAGCCCAATTTTCTGGATTCTGGGCAATGCCATATTGGCTAAAGTATCCTTGGTTATAACCCTGGTTATTAAACAAGCAAGCCTGGAAGATAGCTAAAACACAGTTCACTTAGTTCATTTACTACAAAATAGTGTTTTTAGTTAGGCTTAGCCTATGCTAACCTATCACAGTAATTATTGTTACCTTAATTTCATTCTATTCAAATCTGTCTATCCATCCTAATTTCAGAAGCTGTGATCAAGAAAACATATGAAATGAGTACTGTCAGAGCTGGAGCGAGAAGTGGTGATGTTGTGCTGGGAACCCTGGTCACCTAGCGACATAGTCAAGCACCGCTTGGCTGCAAAAAAGGCCTTGAGATGTTCAGCAACTCTGAGTCTTCAAAGCCAATGAGAAGCTCCTTGTGGCACTCTTTTTATAAAGTTAATGGTACAACCAGTTAAAAAGCCATTTGATTCATAGTTCTTGATTAATTAAAAATACTAAGTGCTAAGAAGCTCAAGTACAGCCACTAACAGTACAGATCACAATGCAACTCTCACTGTAATTTTACCTAAAGAGGAAAATAAGAATTAATCTCCTGAACATATGTCATGGATGTGAAATTTCCCAATGAAGACCAAACCCAGGTTTTTGTAACGTTTATTTATGCTGTAAAATTCCAGTTTATGGTAAATGGAGATTGACTCCCCCTACTTGTCGTTTAAGGAACTGCACCAGTAAGCTTAGCCCTTAGCAGTCAAAGCACATTTCCCTATGACCATATAGTTGTTTCATGAAAGACACTTTTCTCTTATTTATCCTTCTGACCCTTCCCCCACCTCATCCCTCGAAAAAGAAAGAAATAAAATAAAAAAGTGTTCTGTTAAATTATTTAAACTAATGCATTACTTTCCTTTAGACCATGGATGTAAATGCTGTGCATGTTTCTATCTTTGAGTCAGTTTCAGTCATTTTTAATCAATTAGACTTTGGCGTTGGGAGCAAGCAGAACAAGTGTTATGAAGCCTCTCGAATAGCAGAGAGAGACGCCATTAAAAATAATGAGCCTTCACTTCTCTGTGCCTTGCAGCCAGTTGACAGATTGTTCTCCTCTGGCAGTGTACCCCTCCTTCTCAGTGTACCCAAGCAGAGGTTTAACAGTTTTTTTTCCACCTTAACTTTTACAGTGTGAGAAAAATTCCCTGTCGAAGCATACAAGCCATTAATAGCTCATGTGCAGGCGGTTTACCACAATTCTGCTGGTTTTGTCCCAGTAAGTGTTAAACGTCAGGCTGTTCTGTGGGTCACAAACAGGGCAGGAAATTAACTTTTTCCACTGACTGGACATCGTGATTGGCTGCATCTGAAAGTCAACAATCACTTTTTGTATTTTAGCAGCCAGGTGTTTTTATGACTTATTTATTTTATTATATATATATATATATATATATATATATATATATATATATATATATATATATATATATATATATATA